>JACEFZ010012135.1:7500-172500 GCA_014155875.1 Cepaea nemoralis
ATTCATACAACACTCACCAGATGTCAAATTAACACAACAAGTATCTAAAAAAAGATGTAGTTCTTTTTCTGATTTTTGTCCTGCTTTTGCCGTGAAGCATCGCAGAGAGGAGGCAGATGTAATTGTTCTGAATCACTTTTCTTGATGCGGGTACTAACGTCATATTTGGTTTCTCCAACGTCTCGTTCACTCCATTTAGTCAACTCTTCCCCGGTCGTCCTCTTTCCTTGTATCCCGATGTTCTCACGTAGAACACTTTAGCCGCTGGTTGATCTTGTTCCATTCTAGCTAAATGTCCGAGCCATTTTATTCTTTGCTGTTCTGTAAAGTCAGTAACAGGTGTTATCCCTACACTTGTTCTTAGTTGCTCAGGTGTCTCTCTATTTTACATGATGCGACTAGGACTGTCCATGTTTGGCACTGGTAACAGCGGTGGGCCCAATCAAGCCTCTATCAGCTTCTATTTATTTTTTTCTAACCATTTTTGGATGTTTTAGAATAGGTGTTTTTTAGTAGTTGGTGCTGTTTGTTTTCTGTATTCTCATTTCTATTTCTCTATGCAGTCTTCCGTCCTCTGTGAACTCACTGGCCACTCTCTAACTTGTTTTAATGATTGTCCATGTATATTTAGGTTATATGGCACTGATATCTGTGTGGCCATCTCGTTAGAACGCAACACCATCAACTACCAGCACTGGCGCTACGTCAAAGAAGATCTTTTACGAGACCAAGAGGACGCCCGAGAAGAAAATGGGTTGACGGCATCAAAGACATTGTACAGTCACACGGAACGACACTATGCAATGCCATCTATCGGGTGCTGGAACGTCAACTATTCCTCCCCACGACGCTTGACGGAAAAGGTGGAAGATGATAATAATGATGACGATGACTGATATTCGAACTGTCATAAATTCTGTCATTTCGATGACA
This sequence comes from Cepaea nemoralis, assembly GCA_014155875.1. Classification (NCBI taxonomy): domain Eukaryota; kingdom Metazoa; phylum Mollusca; class Gastropoda; order Stylommatophora; family Helicidae; genus Cepaea; species Cepaea nemoralis. The sequence continues at coordinate 8,434 of JACEFZ010012135.1, forward strand.
ATCTTCATATAAAACTTAAGACAGCAATTGTCAAAACAATTTATATGAGATCCCCCGTCACTCAAATAAAGTCGCCCGCCGCCTGACGGGAGGGGGATGGGGGATTGGAACATGTAACTATCACGCCGCAAGCAAGCGAGCTATCCGTGCCACTAACCCGGTTCCCGAGCGGTGTGACATCGATTCTTAAAACACAGAGTCATTTGACCATTGATTGCCCGTGCAGCTGTCGCTATACACTATACACAAGTCAATGGAGTACTCACATGTCCTGGTTGTTTGAAGCATTAATTTGTAGAGATCGCCTAGGACAGGTGTTGGCACGATTTTTAATGGCACGCTGTGTGGATCGAAATACAGCATATGGTCTTATATAATAGATTATATTTTAAAATTAAATAAAGCATATAATAAAGCATGGTCTCCTCTCTCTCTCTCTCTCTCTCTCTCTCTCTCTCTCTCTCTCTCTCTCTCTCTCTCTCTCTCTCTCTCTCCCTGTCCAGTTTACTCCAGAGAAAAAGTAACACCAAAACGTCTGGAAGAAAACAAGCTGCAGAACCTGCCGATCAGCAAAGTAATGCTATGAGTGTCCGCTTGTCGGAGCTTCAATCCTAGACCAGTTGCCAACGAAGGCTTTGGGTCTGGCCAGCCCTGCCATGACCTTTAGTCTGTAGATTGCATTTCCTCGCATTAGAATAAGGCTTGATCCATCCCAGTTGGGATTCTTTGCTCTAAGTCGTTGACACAATGTGGGGTGTGTCGGGTTTTGTGAGTGCCCCCAAGATTCGGCGCTAACAATAAGCAGGTAGTACTGTCTACTCACCCGTGTGTTGCCGGGGCGCATAAGGGGGAGCAAAGAATTGTAACACTGTTGCCTACCATGCATGTCATAAGAGGCGACTAAGGAGGCAATGGTTCCATCGCCCTGCTACTGAGTGAGTGCGTGGCGCGACACTGTGAGCTGTGAATTTAGCGTGGAATGCTTTTGCATCTGTCCGCGGTTGTTTTTCGCGTGAACTGCATGTTCGCAACGATGACGACCGGCTGTTGCTGGATTGACTGGTTTGCCTGTTCGGTTCATGAGTGCATTTTTCAGGAGACTCCTGGGAGTCGTCGCTGTAGCTACGGAGTTCGTGCTTTGTGCGGCGCTTTCGGTGGGTCACCCCGTGGAAAGAGACCGAGCCATCTGGGATAAAACCCGGGTCAATGAAGTATTTCTGGTGACTGCCGTTTTCATCGACGATGAACTGTATTTTTCGTGGAGGACTTTTGTGTTGGCATTCTGGCGGCGGCATTATGCACAGTGTATCTGTGCGGGCTGTTGCCTTGCCGACACTCCTGTCTATTCCATTGTTCACATGGGGCAGTGAGGAGCATTTTGTGTGATATTCACTGGCACAGGAACGGAGCAATATGGGGACGACCCGTTGCCGTGAAGTTGGAACGCGACTAACTAACTAGCTAGTTGAGTTGAGTTGAGTTAAGAACCGACATCACTGCACGCAGGACATTCCCATACGTGCTAAGTCCCCTCGTTCAACAGCCAGCGAAGAGTCATACTACTAAACGTTCCCACCGCTATAACTAACTAACTAATTAACTAACTAACTGTCTACTGTCATACAGTAGATCAGTCATATATGACTAAGACCTGACTAACACACAATAATATATATTATATATATTAAAACATGTAAGCTGAAAATAAAGTTAAGTTCGGCACTAGTTTATTATTACAGTATTTGTGCGTAGCTGTGAAGTTCTGATCATTTGTTTAGAGATTATCATATTGCTGTGTTGAAGCAATTCGTAAAAAGTGGTGATTTGGGGTTTTTCCGTAGAAGCGTGCGAAGGAACCACGTGTACGCCTGCAGGTTCAACCGAAACTGTGTCGTAGACAAAGACAAGAGGAATCAATGTCGGTATTGCCGACTGAGGAAATGCTTTCGTGCCGGAATGAAGAAAGAAGTACTTCGTAGACTTAGATGGATGGGACACATTAGAAGAATGGACGATGTTAGAATACCGAAGGACATCTTTTGTGGTGAATTACCAGATGGGTAAAAGATCTCGGGGTCGGCCTCTACTACGATACAAAGATGTGTGTAAGCGGGACATGATTGTTACAGGTATTAGTATTGCACCTTGGGATAATAACGCCGCTGATCGTGTTGCATGGAGGGAAAAGATCAGAAAGTGAATAAATACAAACGTGAACATGATTGCAGATCGGTCACACACTGAGCGTGTGAGACGTCAGATAGTGCGTGATGGTGGAAATGACCACATGTTCACATCAATCAATTATGGGCGAACATTTACCGACCATTTGGTCTGTTAAGTCACATTCGCTACCGCCATGGGTTGTAGTATGTATGCCATGTTTGAAGCACAATGTAACAAGGTGGTAGTTTACTAGTCACACCCCCCCCCCCCCCCAAACTCCCTCTATTGTTTTTAGCCTTCAGCCGTTATTTGTTCGGTGTAAAAGAGTGGTAGTAACATTAGCTCTTAATATCGCTATATATCTACTTGCAATTGTTTCCATTGTACGCGACCTGTTCTTCTAAACATCCACATTTCTTGGTTCACTAAGCCATAAGCCTTGGTCGGCAACTGGTCTAGGATCGAAGCACCGACAGGCAGACTGTTAGAGCATTGCTTTGCTGATACGGCAGCTACTGCAGCTTGTCTTGTTCCAGATGTAAACCTTTACTCTGCAGTAAACTAGGTTAGAGAGGTATAACTCCATCTCTGGTCTCCGCCATGGGTTGTAGGTATTATGCCTTTTTTTTTTTTTAACATTTTGTTTTAAGTACAGTGTAACAAACTATTATCTGTTAAGATGGCAAGGTGCCAGTCATATTCAGTCTTCGACATACATGAATACTTGACTATGTTCAATATTATTGTATATCTATCATTAATTATTTCAGAATCCCCAACCTCAGACTTTCAAAACTACACCAGCTACCGCAACGCCGGGAGGCCCAGCTCCACGTCCAGTCTGAGCCAGTCCGCCAACTCCCAGGAGTGCGCCATCTGTCGGGACAAGTCCACGGGCAAGCACTATGGGGCACTGAGCTGCGATGGCTGTAAAGGGTTTTTCCGTAGAAGCGTGCGAAGGAACCACGTGTACGCCTGCAGGTTCAACCGAAACTGTGTCGTGGACAAAGACAAGAGGAATCAATGTCGGTATTGCCGACTGAGGAAATGCTTTCGTGCCGGAATGAAGAAAGAAGGTCAGTTTTGGGTTTCTTATGTTCTTCGATAAACTGTTTCAATGCGAGAGGATCAACTTCATTGAACCGGGCTTTATCCCATAGGGCACGGTCTCGTTACGCGGGAGGAACTACCAAAAGCGTTCTACAAAGCACGAACTCCGTAGCTCCAGCGACGACCCCGAGAGTCTCCGAGGAAAATGAACATGTGAACCGAATAAGGGAGACAGAAACTGAACCCATAACCTTCGGAACGAAGTTCTTCGTTAAAACACTTCAAAATAGCAGTTGTCATTATCATCCCACGGCAGTTGGGAAGTGCGAAGAGCAGGCCTTCAGGTTACTGCCCTGGCACAGTTGTTAAGAAAGAAAACCTACCTCTGGCTAGGTAGAGCCCGTTACCTTGTCTGGGATCTGACTAGAGGAAGCAAGCTTGATGCAAATACATGCGGAAGTCGGACACACTGACTTGTGGGGTGCATAACTGGGGGTTGCGTGCTTACCTCGAGACAGTGAAGAAGAAGAAGAAGAAGAAGCTGAAGAAGAAGAAGAAGCTGAAGAAGTAGAAGAAGAAGAAGAAGAAGAAGAAGAAGAAGAAGAAGAAGAAGAAGAAGAAGAAGCCACAGGATCATCATCATCATCATCATCATCATCGTCATCCTCATCATCATCACAAGTAAGTTATGGGCCAATTTACGCGACCACATGCGCATTGGGCTTATGGTACTAGTCATATTTGTATAGATCAGTCGGCACTCACGAGTGGTGTGGTCAGTGGGGGTATGGTCAATGGTGGTATTTTCAGTGGATGTATGGTTAGCGGGGGTATGGTCTGTGGGAGTATGGTCAGTGGGAGTATGGTTAGTAGTGGTATGGTCAGTGGTAGTATTTTCAGCGGAGGTATGGTCAATGGGGGTATGGTCAGTGGGGGTATGGTCAGTTGGGGTATAGTTAGTGGCGGTATGGTCATTGGTGGTACAGTAGTGATGTGTTCAGTGGTGGTATGGTCATTGGTGGTACAGTGGTGGTATGGTCATTGGTGGTACAGTGGTGGTATTGTAATTGGTGGTACAATGGTGGTATTGTCAGTGGTGGTATGGTCAGTGGTGGTACAGTGGTGGTATGGTATTTGGTGGTACTGTGGTGGTATGGTCATTGGTGGTACAGTGATGGTATGGTCAGTGGTGGTACAGTGGAGATATGGTCAGTGGGGGTATGGTCATTGGTGGTACAGTGGAGGTATGGTCAGTGGCGGTATGGTCAGTGGTGGTATGGTCAGATGTGGCATGGGTTAGTGGTGGTATGGTCAGTTGTGGTACAGTGGTGGTATGGTCAGTGGTGGTGTGGTCAGTGGTGGTATAGTCAGTGGTGCTATGGTCAATGGGGCTATGGTCAGTGGTGGTATGGTCAGTGGTGGTATGGTCAGTGGTGGTATGGTCAGTACAAGGCTGGCCGTCTTTACTTCCCAAGATATTTCCTGATAGCCATGTCAGGCTGGGTCGATCTGGGGGCCCCATGTCAAATTTTCAAAATTCAAATCCACCCCGATGTGGATCGACCTAATGAACCCACGGGTGGCTGAACCCGGTCAACAAATGCCTGAAGAAGCCGGATGTGTCTCCTAAAGAAGCCGGATGTGTCTCCCAAAGAAGCCGGATGTGTCTCCCAAAGAAGCCGGATGTGTCGCCCGAAAGGCGCAAATATCGCAGCTCTGCTGTAATGTGATTTCTAAAGAAAATGCAAAGGATGCCATGGACAGACAGAAAAACCAATGACCAAGTCCTACAAGAAACAAATGAAAATCGTAAACTGATTAAATAAATTAGACGTAGACAGTCAACATTTTTGGACATGTTTTGAGAAGAAATAAAGTAGAGAACTTGGTGACAACTGGCAAGACTGAGGGGAAGATAACAAGGGGAAGCCCGAGAAGTAAATACCTGGACGGCTTGGCCACGTGGCAAGGTCGAGACAAGAACACTGAGCTGATCCACGGCTCTGGTGCTCGAGCGAGATGGCGAAATATGACCGCTCAGGCTTATCGGCATGGTCCATGATGCTATTGATGTAAACAGGCACAACGCAGTTACATCCTAAGTAAACATTCCTGACGAACGAAGGAGAAGAACCCAGGTACACTGGGTCAGCAGGCGAACGTCTAGCCACTTCACTACTACGGCTCCCATTTGTTGAATATACGGCTAATGACCATATGGTGGGGGGGGGGGGGGGTGTGCGAGTGTGCGTGAGTGTGTATGAATGTGTGTGTGTATGTGTGTGTGTGCGCGTTTGTGTGTGCGTGTATTTAGCCTCACTAATCATGGGAGATAACTAGTGTCAATACAAGGATTATATACATTGAAGAGTTACAGTTCTTGTGTACGCTCTTGGTAACCGTCCTTGAACTCTCGCAATCAATTAATCAGATACCATTGGCTGGAATGGATCTCCAACACTGTCTGTCTCTCGCCGTGATTGTACATTCTGTCAGGCTGATGTCCGTCCATCTCTTGATGTTATCTTCCCACTTGTATCGTTGTCTACCTCTTGCTCGCTTGCCCTCAACCTTGCCCTACAGTATGGTCTTTATAAGAGTACCATGTCTTTTAACGTGGCGAAATATTTCACTTGCCTCCTCTTTATTTCTTTTATCAACTCTCTCTTCATTCCAAGTTTTTCTAGAATCTCTGCATTTGATTGTTTTTGTTTCCATGAAATACGACCTATTCGTCTGTATATCCACATTTCCAAGGCCTCTATGCGACCTTCTAGTTGCTTGTTCCATGCCCAGGCTTCCGCACCATATGGAACTCTTGCAACATCTCTCTAAAGATGCGAAATTGTATCTGTCTGTTCGCAGTCTTGTGAACATTTTAACCAGTGGCAAATGTGACGGTTAATATGATCAACTACAGGAAACAAACCTAACACACATGCATACCGAAGTCGGACACCTGTGAGGTGTTTCCATTGATGTGATGATTTTCCCTCGAAAGAGAAAGGATGCTGCGGCGACTAACTTTCATCAGCAAATAAATCCACAAAGTGAGTTGCATATCCTTTAGAGGACGTAGCAGTCAACTCCAGTGTGTTTTTTGTTTTGTTTTGTTTTATTTGTGATTTCTTGGCTAGTTTACGTTCAGTAGTGTGCCAGTACTTTCTGAACGACAGGCACTCATACCATTGCAGGGAAACCAATGCAAGGCGGTCTGCTTCCAAAACACAGCATATAAACACGAAGAAGACACTACAGTGACTATATTAAGACATAATAACAGAATCAGATGAACAGAAAGGTGGAAAAACAACAATGAGAACAATGAAAAGAATATAGAAAACATGAGTTTCACAGCCTGGAATTCTGAAATAAGTTGCACACAATTTGTTCATTTTCATTTTGTGAGCGCCGCCTAAATGATGCATGCAGTGAATACTAAATCAGGAGTACATTCCATAGTGCACAGTTAGTGAATAATTCACTGATTCAGCGTCAAACAAAAAGGTTTGGGTCAAACGTGGTACACAATCAAATTATTATAATGAGAATTTCCGTTCTCTAAACATTGAAATTGAGGGAGACACTACGAAACAAAGCATATAATACGATAACAACACGATGACCCTACAATGGCAAACAAATCTTCCTTTGTCCAAATGGGAGGTCACATGTGGCGATATAGCATCCTTCTGTCCAAATGGGAGGTCACGTGTAGCGATTTATTATCCTTCTGTCCAAATGAGAGGTCACATGTGACGATATATCGTCTTTCTGTTCAAATTGGAAGTCACGTGTGGAGGTATATTATCTTTTATTCTAAATGGAGATCACACATGGTGGTATATTATCCTTCTGTCCAAATGGGAGGTCACGTGTAGCGATTTATTATCCTTCTGTCCAAATGGAGGTCACATGTGGCGGTATATTATTTTTTTTTTCTAAATGGGAGGTCACATGTGGCGATATATTATCCTTCTGTCCAAATGGGAGGTCACATGTGGCGGTATATTATCCTTCTGTCCAAATGGGAGGTCACATGTGGCGATATATTATCCTTCTGTCCAAATGGGAGGTCACATGTGGCGGTATATTATCCTTCTGTCCAAATGGGAGGTCACATGTGGCGATATATTATCCTTCTGTCCAAATGGGAGGTCACATGTGGCGATATATTATCCTTCTGTCCAAATGGGAGGTCACATGTGGCGATATATTATCCTTCTGTCCAAATGGGAGGTCACATGTGGCGATATATTATCCTTCTGTCCAAATGGGAGGTCACATGTGGCGATATATTATCCTTCTGTCCAAATGGGAGGAGGTCACATGTGGCGATATATTATCCTTCTGTCCACATGGGAGGAGGTCACATGTGGGGATATATTATCCTTCTGTCCAAATGGGAGGTCACATGTGGCGATATATTATCCTTCTGTCCAAATGGGAGGTCACATGTGGCGATATATTATCCTTCTGTCCAAATGGGAGGTCACATGTGGCGGTATATTATCCTTCTGTCCAAATGGGAGGTCACATGTGGCGATATATTATCCTTCTGTCCACACGATAGGTCACATTTTTCGGTATATTATCCTTCTGTCCACACGATAGGTCACATTTTTCGGTATATTATCCTTCTGTACTGAATCAGTTAAGTCCAGAGTCTAATGACACGATGCTAAATGAGTTACATCTTCTGTCTCCCCAGCGGTTCAGAATGAACGTGACAGGATCAGCGTCCGACGCACAAGCTACGAAGATGCTTCTCCCACCAACTCTCTGTCTGTCAGTACACTGCTACAGGCGGAAAACGCCTCCAGGTTACAGGTGAGTCATGGGTTATGGGATGTAAACAAACACACTAACAAGTCAACTGGAGCCTTTTGTGGCAATGTGATGCGATTTGGGCTAACTATAGGAAGATATAAACTAGAGGACTTGGTGACAACTGGCAAGATTGAGGAGAAAAGAACAATGGGAAGGCAGAGGAGTAAATATATACATGGCTTGGCCACGTGGTATGGTCGAGACAAGAACACTGAGCTGATCTACGACTTTGGTGATCGTGTGAGATGGCGAAACATGACCGTCCACGCTTATCGGCATGGCACATGATGATGATCATGCTGTATCATGCTGTATCACATTTTACGGACCAGAGTGAGCGAAGGGACAGGTAGCTAATTTTTATATCCCATAGCGAACATCTGCCGGCTGCCTGGCCGAGGGGTTAGCAGATTTCTCCGTTAGCCCCGAATACTCTCGTGGTCGACGATAGCGCCCGAGAATTAGAAGTGGTTCGAGTCGTGCCAGTGACTTATGAGAGTATGGAGCCGGTCGCTCAGAAAGTCGTGGCGTGCTGATGAGCGTAATCTAGCCTAGGAATCAACATACAGCTGAAATATGCTGGTGTTGACCGCAATATCCTGAAACAGGATGGAAACGCGAGGGAAAAAAAACAAAAAACAAAACAAATAGCGAACATCCAGTGCAGGTAACAAACTCTCGTCCGACCACAATCATGACTCTGTGAGTACTACTCGTATTTCCTAACCGTAAAACAAACGCGCCCGCATAACATTTATACTGGAATGGCGGTGAGGGTTTGGTGGGCTTATATATAAATATTTAAGTCAACTAAGGTAATAACAGAGTCCATGGGAATCTCCATATATGAAGCCCAATAAGCTGGCACTCTCCCGCTTTTTATGCTTCATCTTGACGCGGCAAAGTACAAGAGGAACAAGATGATGGTGTCCACCATCTTATATATGTACAAACCAAATGTGACCAAAAGAAGAGGCTGACCATGTAAACGATGCACAGAGAGAATAACAGAGTCCATGGGAATCAGGGTATATGAAGCCCATAAAATGTTTATGCTTTTTCTCGACACCGCAAGGTACAAGAGGAGTAAAGTAGGTGATGATGAATAAACTAATAAAGCTATACTGTAAGTAAGCGAATAAAGGGCTCGTTTAAATGCGAGAGGTGTATATGGGATGTACTCAACACTGGTATATGGAATGATCTTTTAGTATAAAAGCTTTAGGAAATCATCACGACACTTGGAGACAGTGTTTAAAGACAGAAATCATGGCGTACATCATTACGTAAGTGGTAGTCACGTGTGAAGCAACCAGGCCCTGCAAGAGCTGTGAAAAAAAGGCTGGACGAAACAACCATTGCAGGAGATCATCCTCCTGGAACGTCAAGCATTCTTTGACCACATTGTCAAAGAACATTTCCAGTCAAAATAGGCCTTCCCAGCATCTTAGAACTCACGGCTCCATACTTGCAACCCCACTGGATGAAATGAATAGTCATCATTATTCTTGATGGACAAACACAATATGGAATGATGGATGAGAAAGTGGATTAGAAGATGGACGTGAAAGTTGAATAAATGATGGATGAGAACAAGGTAGTGTTTAACTGTTTAGATGTAAATGTAAAATGCACTGTGTGTCAATCTGGTAAATCTCACATTGTATTGGACCAATTGCAGATTGATTCCCAGGGCGCGGCCGGTGCGTCTGCCCGGGCCAGGAGTCGACGTTCCGCCACACTCGAGGATGTGGTCGAGTCCATGAGACAGCAGCTGTTGCTTCTTGTGGACTGGGCCAAGAGGATTCCGTGCTTCACCGAGCTTCCTTTGGAAGATCAGGTAGGTTTGAAGGAGTGGGGAGTAGCGCGTGATGGAGAGAGAGAGAGAGAGAGAGGAGAAGAGGGGAGAGAGAGAGAGAGAGTGGGAGATAGGGAGAGATAAAGAGGGAAAACGAGGGAGAGCAATAGAGAGGGAAAGTAAGAGTAGAGAGAGTCTGTGAGAGACAGAGAGACAGAGAGACAGAGAGAGAGGGGGAGAGAGAGAGAGAGAGAGAAAGGGGGAGAAGGGGAGAGAGAGAGAGAGAGAGAGAGAGAGAGAGAATGAGATACAGAGTGAAGAAAAAGAAGAAAGAGATGTGAACAGGAACATCTTCTTCTTCTGCTTCTCTTCCTTCTCCTCTCCCTCTCCCCTCCTCCTCCTCCTCCTCCTCCTCCTTCTTCTTCTACTTCTTCTTCTTCTTCTTCTTCTTCTTCTTCTTCTTCTCCTCTTCTTTCACCTCATCCCCTTCCTTCTCCTCTCCCTTCTACTTCACCCTGCATATTATCGAACGAAAAAATTTACTAATCAATCAATCAACCAATCAATCAACCCTTTAAGCAACGAACAACCAGCCAACAAATCAACCAAACAACCAACAAAAGTAAATCCCTAAATTGAAATAGAGTTGTCACAGATGGCTGGCGATGACAAAGATCAGATAATTGAGGTACAGCGACAACACAGCGACAACACAACTCCTGGTTACATGATGTTACTGAAGAAACAAGTGGAAGGAATCATACGGAAGAAGACGATTACAAGCCATTAAGGGATCAACTGGAAGGTGGCTTTCGATTGCATCGAGAAGACACCGGGTCAGAGAATACTAGAGATTCATCATATCCTACCTTTATCCGTAGATGACACTTGATGATGCTGATTCTTATGTTTACATTTTCTTATCTTTATCGTCTATTAGACGTTAAACAAAAGAAAGGGTGGTCGAACACATACCCAACTGGATTGACAGAATAATACACAAAGATTAAGGGAACCTGGTCAAGCCGACAACCACAAACCTACTGCGTCATCGATTAGACGCCACATTTTTTTGGGAAACCGTTCACGTAATTTATAGAGACAATGGGTTTCACGAGTTATGTAACACACAAAATGGTGGCTTGTTAAAGGTCGCTGAAGCAATCGCCATTAATCGGCAGAAGCCAGTCTTGTACAAACAGAAAGATATGATAGTCAGTTAAAAAGTACCGTGGTAGACAGTTGAAATTAACGTGTCAATATGTGTATATTTCAGCTTGGAGGAATTATCTAATTACTTTGGTTTATGTTGCGTGATTTCTCCAGTATGTACCTGGCGAGATGCTTCGAAATACGTCAGGCAATAAATCGTCCAATCTATTGTTTGTGTCTTCGTTGTTGTTGTTTTTTTTTTTTCAAATTTATCATCTATGTTGTCAAATGTTGAAAACCTCCCCCAGGTTGCTCTGCTGCGGGCCCACGCTGGCGACCACCTGATCCTGGGCGTGGCCAAACGGTCCATCCCCTTGCAAGACATCCTGCTGCTTAGCAACGACTCTGTGATAACCCGACGGAGCCAGGATGTGGACGTGGGGCACATTGCCGGCCGCATCCTGGACGAGATCGTGACCCCGATGAGGGATATCAGGGTTGACGACTCGGAGTATGCTTGCCTCAAAGCTCTGGTCTTCTTTGACCCTGGTGAGTAATCAGACCTCATAAATCGCTTCTATCCAGGCAGTCGTCTCTTGCTTTCAACTGTTGCTTTAACTCTGCATTGTAATTAAGTTTGATCAAGTATGAGGAGAATTCACGTGAAACCCTTAAAAGTGCGGTAGAAATTACAATAACCATGTCATTGTTTTGTAACCTGTCAATATTGTTAAGGGTGTCAACGGTGTTAAGCACGTGACATCACTGTGCGGACGAACCCGGTGACATCATAAAGACAGTTGCAGGTCAGCATGGCGAATTTGGGTAAGAACGCATGTTTTTCAACATCCGTTGTTGCTGATGCCGAAATGAGGGGTTCAACCCCTACACCGGACAGCTGGACTAAACTGTTCCGACGTAAATTACAAGTACCCGTGAAGTCGGAGTGGTTGGCAAGGGGGACTGTTAATAGGGAAAGCTAATCCACACGCAAAATTCAGTCCATCACAACTATAGATAGTGTTGAGTTCAAAGCGAGCGAGCGCAAAAAGCAAAAAGCAAAAAAAAATAATAATAATAATAATAATAATAATAATAAAAAATAAGGACAGTTTACAGAATTCTATCCCCAGTGCTGCTCCTTTTATATAATTCCGCACCAATTTATATTCACGGTATTGTCCCTGTATAATTCGGTACATATTTATTGTCACGGTAATTTCACTTCATAATTCTGACCAATTTCTATTCACAGTTTTCTCCCTTAATAATTGTTTACAGATTTCTATTCGCAGTATTCCACCCTTATAACTCTGTGCCGATTTTTTTCGCAGTATTCAATCTTTATAAATCTGTACCGATTTCAAGTTTATAGTGTTTCCCCTAGACATTTCTAAACCGATTTGAAAATGCAGTAATCTCACTTCATAAATATGTTCCGATATCTATTCGAATTATTCCCGCTTTATAATTATTTACCGATTTATGTCGGCAGTGGCGGAAGGATTAAGTAACAGCTCAGCCGTGAAGCAGCTCCGCTATCAGGTTCAGGTCAATCTTGAGGACTACATCAACGACCGGCAGTACGACAGCCGAGGTCGGTTTGGGGAGATCCTGCTTCTGTTGCCCTCAATTCAGAGCATCTGTCTGAAGATGATCGAGCAGGTACAGTTTGTCAAGTTGATGGGCACCACGAAGATTGACAGTCTGCTGCAGGAGATGTTGTTGAGTGGTGAGTAGAGGGATGTTGATGTTGCTGACATCATCATCACCACGACCGACGTCATCATTCTTACCACCACTACCATGTCATAATGATGATCATCATCATCATTGTCGTTGTCGACATCATCATAATCATCGTTATCATCATTACCACCCTCACAATCCCCACCATCATCAATGGTCATCATCATCATCATCATCGTCATCATCATCATCATCATCATCATCATCATTGTCGTTGTCGACATCATCATAATCATCGTTATCATCATTATCACCCTCACCATCCCCACCATCATCAATGGTCATAATCATTACCACTACCGTCGTCGTCATCATCATCATCATCATCATCATCATCATCATCACCATAACCATCAGCGTTGTCACCATCAACATTATTATCATCGTCATCAGCATCATTGTCATCATCATCATCACCATTATCGTCGTCTTTATCACCATTATCACGATCATAACCACCACCACTATTATCAGCATCATCATCACCACCACCACCACCATTATCATTGTCATCATCAACATCATTATCATCGTCATTATCATTATCATCATCACAACCACCACCCTGAACACCACCCCACCACCACCACCACCACCACCATCATCATCATTGTCAATCTTAAACATCATTATCAGCGTTATCATCATCATTACCAGCATCATCACAACCAAGCCACCAGTATCACCACCGCAATCATTTCCATCATCACCATCATCATAATCGTAATCATCATCAACGACTTTCGTTGGTTTCCATACAATGGTATGAGTGCTGGTCGTTCAGAAATCAATGACAAACTACTGAACGTAAACTTGCCCAGGAATCACATACAGCCCCCAAAATGTTGCAGCTAAATGCTACTTCCTGTAAAAGATATGCAACTAACAGTAACTGTATTCAACATCTGACGTTGTGGAACATCGGGAGCGATATGGAGTATCCGGTACATTTGACTCACTTAAGTGAATAATTATTGAATAAACACCAAGCAGCTGTCAGAATAGTCGATGAAATAGCACATTGGTTTGATGCTGGGTAACATAAGGCTGCATTTTCTCGCCATACATTATTCACCATCTGGCATTGTGGAACATCAGGGGGGATGTGGAGTCTCCAGCACATTTGACTCATTTAATTTAATTATTATTGAATGAAGAACATTATAGTTAGTTAGTTAGTTAGTTAGTTAGTTAGTTAGTTAGTTAGTTAGTTGGTTGGTTGGTTGGTTGGTTGGATGGGTGGTCGGTCAACAGATCAACCTCATTGCACATGGAAACTTTTGTCCATAAGTGCTCGGATCCCCTCCTCAGTAAATCCTGCAGCGTGTAGCGGCTAACGACACAAGTTCTGTGTTGGTTTATTAATCTTCTTTGGCTTCCCGCATAGTGTTCTTGTTTGGCCACCACTTCTTCATTTTTTACTGTTATAGCATTCCTGACAGGGTTGTAGATTCATAATCATCATTTGGTTTCCGCAAACGACTTACTTCTCGTAGATCATTCAGAATAGCAGCCTGGTCCATGGCTCGAGCCTCATCCAACAGTAGCCTTATCTGTAAGCTTGTCAGCCCGCTCATTTCCTCGTACACCCGCATGCCCTGGCACGAAAATGAAGCTAATCTTTGCCAGCCTTTTTCCAGAGACAGCAGCCACTCTCTTCGGATCCATCTCTAGCTTCTTAGGCAAACTCATTGAGTCACTAAGGAAACATACCCTAGTTAATGTCTGTGTCTCGAGCCATGGTTTTGCTTTACTTACCGCCATGACGTCCATAGCCAGGCTACTTGTATCAAAGCAAAAGCACCAGATGTGAACAACATTATAAACATATACAAATAACCGCAATCCCTTACATTACCTCCACTATTTCTCGATTGCACGCGTGAAACTGATTTGTTTCGTTTCTGGTTTCTACTATTTCACATTTCATGCGCTTCCAGTTTTTAGTTTATTTATTTAATCATCATCATCATCATTCTCATCATCATCATCAAGTGACAAAACATCGCTCTAATCACATCCCTCTGGAAAGAGTCTCGATCAGTCACCCGTTCACTTACCTGGAGCATCTACTGAGTTAAAGGTCAAGGTAGTCCCATATCTGAAACTGGCGATGGAGTTTGAAGTTTAGGTCTTCATATATTATGGACCACGATATATGGGGCACGTGGATCCTTTCCCAGATAATTCACAGAACATTATCTAGTGCCCATATTTGGGTGGGTCGACCCCATGACCCTACTGGTTGGGGGGGGGGGAAATAGTCCTGGCTCTGCTGGAAATTAAACCCGGACCTCCGTCCTTGCAAGCCAACGCTCTAATCTCTTTGCCATCGCGGCTTCTACTTATCCAATGCAATATTAGAATGATTAACTTCTATAAGAAATCTTAATCAATCGAGCATGCCAATTGTGTCTTTTCAGGGTCAAATGTTGCTGTGATTGACCCAATCTTGAGTGACCAGGTTCTGGCAGATGCAGAAAACATCATGGACTCCTCTTCCCCACTAGACAGCGTGATTGGGATCCACCCTGGCGAGGCCTTGAACTTGATCCCGGAAATAGATCCTAGTTCTGCAGCGGCGACTCCAAATCTAGAAGCCAGTCGTATTATAATGAGCCTAGCGCAACAGTCGACTTCCCGACAGAAGGCCGCGAAGGAGATGTCCATGGTCTCTGAGGTCAATGACATGTCGGTTTCTAATCCTCTGGACAACATGTCTACGAGTCAAAGTTCCGCTTTGGAGTCACCGGCAGCCATGATGAGCAACGTCACGCTGGCTGACCTTGTGAAGTTTGCCGGAAATAAAACTCACGTGAAGGTAAAGGTCACGTACCCACCTTACAAGAAAGGCAGCCGGAGCTTTAAGGTCGAGAGTGTCTGAATCGTGTTAGCAATACAACTCAAGCTGGGGAATAGTCATCATGCATTGGTTTATCCAGTGCGAACACTTTGACCTCGTAAGTCCTGTGGTGAACTTTGCCCTCATAAGTCTTTCGAAGTGTCTCTCCATTGTAAGCTCTGTTAGTTGTCATGTGTACATTATCACATCTTGAATCCAAATACGTGTTGGTCTTCATTTTCTCTGTTTTTTTTCCCATTAGACGTCCTTTTGGGACTCCGTGGCGAAGTGGCTAAACAACTTGCCTGCGCTTCGAAGATCTTTGGTTCACTTCAGGATTCCGTCATTAGCTACACCATTGCAATTTTCTCGCAAACTCTTTGGGATCGTCACTGGGGCTACTGAGTTTTGCAGATCGTGTCTCGCTGGTTTTAATGTGTTGGTATGGGAGCCGGTCATTCTGAAAGCAATGGCAAACTTTTTTTCGCATATCCGTTTACAGGATATTGCAGTCAACACCAGCATTGTTCAGCTGATTTTTATGTCTTGGCAGGTTTTACGTTCAGTAGTTTGCCATTGCTGTCTGAACGACCGGCACACATACCCCTGTAAGTCACTAGCGCGGCCCGAGCCGCTGCCAAATCTAGTGCATTTGTGTTTCTTACGTTGGTATAAGGGAATAGGAACAACGTCCTTAACGCCTTCGCCAGGGATACCGGCAATGGCAAACTTCTGAATGTAAAACTTGCCAAAACATCACCAATGGCAGTAAAATGCTGGGGTTGACTGCAATGTCCTGTAAAGGATATGCAATTATTTAAACAAAAGTACCGAGTTCTTGCTATGCGCGCGCTTTCCGTAGACCACCTGCGGAAAGTCACCGAGCCGCATTGGATCAAGCACATGTCGATGAAGTCGATTATCTTGTCTTTGTTAACCCTGCCTGAAACCTCGTTCTATAGTTACGAGAAGTCAACATTCTAGTCCTGCTGACCGGTGTTGGGGCTGAACCCACTACCTCGGCATTAGCATTGTCCTTGATTTTGGGACGTAAATTACACGCTCCTCACATGTCAGAGTGGGTTCGCCTAATGGCGAGCGACCCTGGTAACAGAGTAAACTAATCCACACGCAAAAATCAGTCCAGTGCACTAGAAGTAGTAGGACTACGTTTCATTTCAAGGCGAGTGAAAAAAAAAAAAACACACAGACACAATATTTTATATAATCATTTCCTGTGGTAAATTGTAGTTTGTCAAAATGTGTGAATTTAAAAGAAAGATGCTTATTTTTAAATTTTCACAAATAACAATGTATAATTAAAACCACATGTATATTTATGTAACTAAGGTATTTATTCCAGGCACAGGGAATAATGAAAATGTTATCTTAACATGAATTTATTTTCTTTGTCGCAGTTCTCTAATTTCATCTCGTGTGGCAACTGTGGGATTAAATGAAACACATGATCTGTGCCCAATTATATCGTTGTGTTGGAGGACTTTCCACAGCTTATTCCCGTTGACTCGATCAAAGGCTTGTTCTTGATCTATGAAAGCCACACTTAGTTCGTTGAAAAGTTGAACAGTTTAAACGCGGGAGGGTCGACTTCCTTGCATCGGCTTTTTCTCAAATGGCCCAGTCTCTTTCCGCAGAGTGGCCTGCCGAAAGCGTCGCACAAAGCAATGAACTCCATAGCTCCAGCGACGACCCCCAGGAGTGTCTTAGAAAACTGCAACCTTATACTTCATTTTTCATTGACACCTTGCCGTCTTGACAGACGATAGTTTGTGCTTCAAAAAGGCATAATAATTTTTACCCATGTGAGTGATAAGGCCAATTCGCGCTGCAAATGTTCGTTCACAGTGGGTGCATGTGACCACGTGGTCATTTCCACCATCATGCACCATCTTACGTCTCACACGCTCGGTGTGTGACTTATCTGCAATAGTTTTCTCCTTTATCTTTATTCCATTTCTGATGTTTGCCCTCCATGCAACATGTTCAGCGGCGACTTGCTCCCAATGTGCATTATCAATGCCTGTATCAATCATGTCCCGCTTACACACATCTTTGTATCGTAGCAGAGGCCGACCCTGAGATCTCTTATCCATCTGTAATTCACCAAAAAAGATGTCCTTTGGTATTCTACCATCATCCATCCTCCTAAGATATCCTATCCATCTAAGTCTATGAAGACTGAGCATGGAATAAACCGTCACACAGCCTGATCTTTCCAATACTTCAGTATTTGTGATTTTTGCAACCGTATAAACACGAGGCAATTGAGCTTAATAACTTCGTTGTATTCTTGAAATTTTCCAAGATGGTGAAAAAGTGTGATTCCTTTCTGTTTGTTTCAGCGAATGTAGAAAGATATATTATCGTGAGTCTCAGCTCCTGGTTTCTTCCATGGAATCAAGTCTGTGTCATCTGGTGCTGTTTTGTTGTTGTTGTTGTTGTTGCTAATTACACAACAGTAATGATTTGAGCTCCATCAGTCCAGATCTATATTGTTATATGTGCAGTCTTGGTGTCTTTCATATAAGCAATTGTTTTATTGTGGTAGTATTAGTAATAACAGCAGTTGCAGTAGTATTAGTAGTAGTTAGTTAGTAGTTAATTAGTCAGTCAGTCAGTCAGTCAGTCAGTCAGTCAGTTAGTAGTTAGTTAGTTAATGAGTAAGTTAGTAGTAGTAGTAGTAGTAGTAGTAGTAGTAGTAGTAGTAGTAGTAGTAGTAGTAGTAGTAGTAGTAGTAGTTTACAGGACGTCGCAATCAAGCCCGGCATTTAATTGACTGTTTGCAATGTACTAGACAATTTTTACATTCAGTAGTTTGTCATTACTTTCCAAACGAAGATAGCTCATACCTTCGAAATCGACGCAAAGCGGTCTGCTTCCAAATCACCTGAGGTTTATTTCGAACGCTCGACTCGGGATGTCGGGGTATTGTGAAACGCGCTCACTGTCCCTAAGTCACAGACACGTTAACACCCCTATAGCAGCTGGAAATCAAAAATCGCTGCCCAAAAAAGTCACTGACCTGACAGGTGTTGAAAATTAGAAACCATACAATATGTATAGCAAATGGGATTCTGGTATACACACATTTTGTTTCTCGTCGATTTTACTGATACAATGAATTTGGAATTACTGATATCAATCATAACCAGAAAATCAGCTGGTAAAACGGCGAATTGTTGTCGCGTGCTGGAAACGTTATTGAATTGAATTGAATTGAATTAATTTTTATTTTAGTTAGAAATAACGCGATTCCATTAGCACAATAATTAACTCACGGTCACCGGATGTGATGTCAGTATCGAAGAAACATGGTATGACTTGTAACAGTTAAGCTACACAATCTTTCTAGGCTGAGAAAGATTGTTATTGTGGTTCTACAGGGCAAACTTCTTATCATGTATGAATGGGTCAAACCAAAAGTTCTTCATAGCTTTCATGTAGACTGCCAGATGTGTCTTAATCATTTGTCTTTCAATTTATAATCAGTAAAGAATTCAGAAAGTTACATAAATTATTTATTGTAAATAATATAGTTGTTGTCAAATGTTTATATGATCTAATATATGTTGTTATATGTTGTTATGATATAAATGTACTACAAATTTGATGTCTGAACGTTGTCACTTGTATTAAATGCACTGCATATATAATCATATTAATAACAGAACCAATGCATTACTTTGCTTCTTTCTATTGTAATGCATTTTTCCCCATTATATATTTCTTTACGCAAAAATATTTGTTTTGTTTCATACATTATATATTCAGAGATGGCTATATATCTATGTTTCCAGGTGCTTCCTGCTCAGGAAAATGTTAAAGTCCGTTGAAAATAAACAACTTTTATTTGTTTAGTTTTGTGTGCAAGATTTGTTTCGGCATTGTTTTCATTAGTTATGTTTTGTTACACATCAGCAGAACCTTGTGCATGGTTCCAGTCATAAGGTGGCCAAAACTGATGACTGTTCTGTGTGATGTGTAGGATATTAAACACAATCATATATCGTTTTAGAATAAAATAAATATAAAATAAAAAATTATGTATGTAGGTGTTTCTCAAATATCAAAATGCATATCAATCCAGATTTATGGAGCTCTTTGTATTCCACCAATTCCAGATTTATGGGACATCTTTTACTCAAATATCTCTCAACTTCTCGGACATCCTATTTTCTAACATGTCGAGACTTCCGGGACAGCCTATATTCTTACATCTCCCATGTTCTGTGAAACAATGTATTTTAGCATTTCCCAACTGTCAACGTCTCGCACGCACACAGGTATTCTAACTCCTTCATACGCACTCAATAAAACATCAGTCGTACGTATGGGTTTGTACAATTTATTCAGGCGAACCTGATCATCGTCACAATGTGCATACAGGCGGTGAATTCATTACATACATATACAAATGCCGCCTTACAAACGCTTATAGCACACAGCCAATTACACAAGTCCTACACTCATTATCTTCAAACTATCACTCTCGCAAAAGCTATACACTCGCTCTAGAAAACACAACGTCCTTCCCCTGAAACTGTCTGAGTCCCGTCTGACCTTCTCAAACTGGTCGGCAGGTGTCGTGGTATTAGACCTCGTGCCTTTCGTGACCACCGTGCTGTCTTAGCAGTCACGTCGTACTGCAGTCCGTCCGTGTTAGGTTAGGTCATTCAGTGTAATGCCGTCTAGTCCGTTCAGGGCAGTGTCCCGTGAACTTATGTCCCCTCTTATCACTCGTTCTTGTCCTGTCGGTGTCCTGTCTATGACATGCCTATGTCCCCACCTAAGTCCTGTCTCCAATCTATCTACTGTCCTGTAGATGTCCTGTCTTATGACCGCTCTGTGTCCTGACTTATGTCCTTACCTATGTCCTGTATATCGTTATTTCTGTAGTCCTAACTCTATTCTGTCCCTTGTCCTCTCTATGTTCTGTGCCTATTCTCCCAACATCCGGAACACTCTATATTCTAAAATTTCCAAACTTCTTTTACACTCTATATTCTAACATCTCCCAGCTTCTGGGACACTATATTCTAACATCTCCCAACTTCTGGGACACTATATTCTAACATCTCCAAACTTCTTTTACACTCTATATTCTAACATCTCCCAGCTTCTGGGACACTCTATATTCTAACATCTCCCAGCTTCTGGGACATTCTATATTCTAACATCTCCCAACTTCTGGGACATTCTATATTCTAACATCTCCCAGCTTCTGGGACACTCTATATTCTAACATCTCTCAACTTCTGGGACACTCTATATTCTAACATCTCCCAGCTTCTGGGACATTCTATATTCTAACATCTCCCAACTTCTGGGACACTCTATATTCTAACATCTCCCAGCTTCTGGGACACTCTATATTCTAACATCTCCCAGCTTCTGGGACACTCTATATTCTAACATCTCCCAGCTTCTGGGACACTCTATATTCTAACATCTCCCAGCTTCTGGGACATTCTATATTCTAACATCTCCCAACTTCTGGGACATTCTATATTCTAACATCTCCCAGCTTCTAAGACACTCTATATTCTAACATCTCCCAGCTTCTGGGACACTCTATATTCTAACATCTCCCAGCTTCTGGGACATTCTATATTCTAACATCTCCCAGCTTCTGGGACATTCTATATTCTAACATCTCCCAACTTCTGGGACATTCTATATTCTAACATCTCCCAGCTTCTGGGACACTCTATATTCTAACATCTCCCAGCTTCTGGGAAATTCTATATTTTAACATCTCCCAACTTCCTGAACATTCTATATTCTGACATCTCTTAGCTTCTGGGACACAATTTTCTAACATCTCCCAGCTTCTGGTACACTCTATATTCTAACATCTCCCAACTTCTTTTGCACTCTATATTTTAACATCTCCCAACTTCTGGGACACTCTATATTCTAACATCTCTAAATTCTGGAAAACTCTATATTCTAAAATCTCCCAACTTCTTTTACACTCTATATTCTAACATCTCCCAACTTCTGGAACATTCTATATTCAAACATCGTCCAACTTCTGGAACACTATATTCTAACATCTCCCAAATTCTGGAACACTCTATATCAGTGTTTCCCAACCTTTTTTGTGCCATGCCCCACTTAAGCCTTTCTAAAATTCATATTGCCCCCCTCCCCCGCCCCATGCCCCCCCCTCAACATATACATTATTTTTAATATTCAAAAATTGAAATGTTCACTAAAGAAACTTTAATGATAGGTTTTAGGAAGAAATCACTAGGTAATTATTGAGCAAACACAGTAAGTAAATTTTCAAAACATATAATGGAGAACTGAAATTCAAGTACAAAATAATTTTAATGAAAGATTTTTCTATATTATTTTAATTATTAGTAATTATTTATTATTTAAATTTAGTGAGATCCTTGCGCTTGATGCTTGCTGCAAAGAGATCTTATGTCAGGTTCCAATTTAGTTAACTTCAGTCTCAAGTCTCCCCGTTTTGTTATATACAGCCGATTTCTTCCATTTTCGAATTTCCCCCATTAACAGTCAAATTACCCCCCTGTGGGGCGTGGGCCCCACGTTGGGAAACACTGCTCTATATTCTAACCATCTCCCAGATTCTGGAACACTCTATATTCTAACCATCTCCCAGATTATGGAACACTCTTATATTCTAACCATCTCCCAAATTCTGGAACACTCTATATTCTAAAATCTCCAAATTTCTGGAACATTCTATATTCTAACATGTTCCGGGACAGCCTATATTCTTACATCTTCCATGTTCTGTGACACAATGTATTTGTAACGGGGAGACTATAAACGATAGGAAGATAAATTTCCTATACTTATGTGCTCAAAGATAAAGAAGCGCAACACTGACTTCCAGAGGGTCAGAGAAGAAAAGGATAATAAGAAGAAATCAAATCAAATCAAATCAACTTTATTAGGGTCACAAATTGGGCGCGCAGGCCCGTCTTACATTCAGCCCTTCCAATCACTCGTCTTTCGTTCATCAAGAGCATTATACATTTACATAGGAAGAAAAATAAACATTGTGAAATGAATGTTGTAAACATAAACAAGGCTAATTACAATGTTATGAAGCCCATCTCCCACCTATCCATACATCACCCCACCCACACAACACCCCCACCTACCCACACACACGCGCACCAAGGGACACATACACACCCCCACCTACCGACACACACGCACACCAAGGGACACATACATACCCCACCAACCGACCCATCCCCCTCCCGCACATCCCCCACCCACACACACTGCCATCACCTGATCCCCCAACCAAAACACAATCGCCACCCACAAACATTCCCCCACCAACCCACACATCCCACGCCCATCCACATCCTACCCCACACATCCTCTCCCCACCCACACTTCAAACCACCCATCCCCCAGCCACACAACATATTCCCCACCCACACACACAATCCCCCACCAACCCACACATCGCACATCCACTCACACATCCCCAAACCATACACACACATCCCCACCAACTGACATGTCCCTACCCCCCCCCCCCCCACACACACACATCTCCCTAACCACCCATACATCCCCAATCCACTGACACACACCCCACCACCCACACATACAGCTTCCACCCACCCACACATGCCTTAACCTAATCCCCCACCACACAATCCCCCACCCGCACATCACATACACCCCCTACCACGCACTATTCCCAACCCACGCACCACACACACACATATCCCTCACCAACACATCCCCACTTACACACCACACACATATCCCCACCCAGATACCACACAATATTCCCACCCACACCCACACAGATACCCTTACCGATCCACCCCACATACCCCCACTCACACACCACAAAAATCCCCCACCCACACACACATACCTCACCCACACAATATCACCAACCAACACACCACACACCTCTCCCCACCCACACACGCATTCCCTACCCGTCCACCAACACACACTCACTCACGCATACATCCTCCACTACGCACCCACACACCCCCACCCACCCACTCCCAACCAAACATCTCTGTTGAAAGTGCACTTTATATATTCACCTCAGTTAACAAGAAAAAGGATAGCGAGTTAGACAGAAAATGCCAAGAGTTCTTTAGGTGGGGGACATACTGTTATATATCCCAGACAAAAGATCACACTGTTGGACTGTAACATGATCAATGAGTTTGCACAACAAGCTATAAACTAAACAAAACAAATTAAGAACAACAAAATTAGACTTTTATTGACAGAACTGCATGATTCAGGGACAAACAGACATCCTGACATGTCACACAACTGACATATACATAAATGGGAACCTACGTTCCCACAGTGGATGTCACTGCTGCCTAATATCGCTATAAACATGCCCGGATACCCATCTCCACAAACCAGCAAGGATATGGCAACAAAGTAGCCTCAACGTGAACAACAATGGTAACAACAGGTATGGACTCTCCATTGATATCATCTCAGGACCTATGGACAGTCGGTACTTACAGAAATGGGAACTTAAAATCCCACAGTTAAAGATAACTGCTGCATGGCACCGACTACAGGGGCGGTCTCTGAATGATAGTGAAATCTCAACCATGTGCAGTTGAGTCGAAGGGCACCCTCAGCACCCACAGGACACCCGCATCACATAGGCCGACTGGGACCAGAAAGAGCCATAGCATAATAGCAGAACTATAACCCTAGCAGCAAAGATATAGCGGCATAAACAGGTACATGAATAGGTATACGAATGGGTATACGAATGGGGGTGTGAGTGGCTTAAAAACGACATTAACCAGAGCTGGGGCTCAAGTTTGCTCTAAACAACAATCATGGCCAAGGGTCACTACCTAGAGCGGGCTTACAAAATGCCAGTCATTTTCATGTATTTCTTCAGTCCTTTCGGGGCTTGTGTACCCCATCGACTGCGCTGTGGGCCCCACAGGCCAGTCTTGGTTAAATTTAGAGGCATTGGTGACTCCCTGCTCTGGTCCAGTGGCTGATTCAAGCCTCCCTATTTGATATGAGCATAATCGCTCCCTCGGCCACGGTTGTTACAGTTGGAGAGAGCGGGAAACTGGCGGGCACTCCTATTTATAACTTTTCCAGAGCGACCTCCCATCATTCCCCGGAGCACTGCAGGGGACGCCGGTATTGGTAACATCACTATCCTGTGTCGCGTCAGGCGATCACATATGTTAGCATATCCCAACTTCTGGGACATCTATATTCTAACATTTCCAAACTTCTGGGACACTGTATATTCTAACATCTCCCAATTTCTTGAACATTCTATATTCTAACATCTCCCAACATCTGGAACACTATATATTCTAACATCTCCGAACTTCTGTGACGCTCTACATTCTAACATCTCCCAACTTCTCGGACACTATATTTTCACATCTCCCTATTTCTAGGGCATTCTATATTCTAAAATCTCCAGATCTGTGGGACATTATATTCTGACATCTCCGGATTTCTGTGACACCATATACACTATTGTCTCCGTGTCCTAGGACATCTTGTTGCCCCACAACTTCAGACTTCTGGGACACTGTATTCCAATATCCCCATTCTAGGGCATTTTGTTGTTCCACAAATCCAGATTTTTGGGACACTCTATATTCCAGCATCCCCGTGTTCTAGAGCATTCTGTTGTTCCACAACTCCAGACTTCTGGGACACTGTTTTCCAATATCCCCGTGTTCTATGACATTTTGTTGTCCCACAACTCCAGATTTCCGGAACACCCTATATTCCAGCATCCCCGTGTTCTAGAGCATTCTGTTGTTCCACAACTCCAGACTTCTGGGACACTCTATATTCTAATTTGTCCCACAACTTCCGATTTTTGGGACACCTTATATTCCAGTATCTCCGTTTTATAGGACATCTTGTCCCACAGCTCCAGATTTCTGGGACATTCTATATTCTAATATCCCCATGTTCTATGACATCTTGTTGTCCCACAGCTCCAGATTTCTGGGACATTCTATATTCTAATATCCCCATGTTCTAGGACATCTTGTTGTCCCACAGCTCCAGATTTCTGGGACATTCTATATTCTAATATCCCCGTGTTCTAGGACATCTTGTTGTCCCACAGCTCCAGATTTCTGGGGCATTCTATATTCTAATATCCCCATGTTCTAGGACATCTTGTTCCACAGCTGCAGATTTCTGGGACATTCTATATTCTAATATCCCCGTGTTCTATGACATCTTGTTGTCCCACAGCTCCAGATTTCTGGGACATTCTATATTCTAATATCCCCGTGTTCTAGGACATCTTGTTTGCCCACAGCTCCAGATTTCTGGGACATTCTATATTCTAATAGCACCGTGTTCTAAGACATATTGTCCCACAGCTCCAGATTTCTGGGACATTCTATATTCTAATATTCCCGTGTTCTAGGACACCTTGTTGTCCCACAGCTCCAGATTTCTGGGACATTCTATATTCTAATATCCCCGTGTTCTAGGGCATCTTGTTGTCACACAACTCCAAACTTCTGGGTCGCCCTATATTCTAACATCTCCATTCAACTAAGAGTTACTGTAAACACAATTACTGTGATCTCGGCAATTCTGTCCCCAGCTACAGAACACAGCAGTAACCACAGCCCTAAGTAGTCCTTCCTCTTCTAGGGTGCGTTATGGATGTACCATACAGTCATATTTAGTCCTTTATCTACTAGATTGCGTTATGGATGCACCACAGTCCGTCCTCTTCTAGGTTTTATTATGGAGGCACCACAATCATATTGAGTCTTCAGGAAATGTATTAGGACAGTGGTTCTCAATCAGTGGGGAATTCCCCCACCCCCAAGCGGGAATGTTAGGGTTTTCGGGATGGGGGGGGGGGGGGGGGGTTTAAGATTATTTCAAGACCACATTAATACAAGAACCGATTACTTGATATTGTTTTGCCCTCCATATTTTACGTCACTGTACTTCTTGCCCTTCTGAAATTCATTTTATAACTTAAGTAGACCCGCAAATCACGTTTTATGTAGATGTCTAGGCTTGTTCTAGTATGTGTTATTAAATTTAGCTTCCAATTTTACGTATACTGTGTAGGGGCTGGGGGGGGGGGGGGGGGGGAAATTTATAGGGAGGAAATACAAAAGGGGGAATGATATTCTGAACATATGGTGAAGGGGTTCATGGGCCAAAAAAGGTTGAGAACCACTGTATTAGGAGGTAAAGGCGGCCGGTGTGATGCTGCCACATCTGCCCTGGAGTGCCGGTTGGTCCATTAAAATAGGGGTCTAGCACCATATGCCTATAACTGAGGCGTGTAAATGGGTCCTTTACATCTCTTTACACAACTTCACATCTCTTTACTGTCTGCACTGCCATGTTAGTTACACATCCTGTACATCACCTTACATCTCTTTACATCACTTTACATCTCTTTACATAACTTTACTGTCAGCAATGCTAGTTACACGTGCTTTACATCACTTAACATCACATTACATCACTTTACATCTCTTTAAATCACCGTCGGTCGTCAACCGTACCGACTGTCGGTAAAGAGATGTAAGGTGATGTACAGGGTCGGTCGTCCGACATGTGAGAAGCTCATGGGCCTTTACGGCTCAGGGCGGAAGGAGAATTGTGAAGGAAGACTCTGATGCTTTTGTTGAGATCACAAGTAGCCTGACTATGGAAGTCATGGCAGTAAGTAAAGCAATAACATGGCTCGAGACACAAACATTCACTAGGGCATATTTCCTTAGCGACTCGATGAGCATGCTTAAGAGGATAGAGATGGGGTGGATCCGAAGAGAATGGTTGCTGTCTCTGGAGCGGTCTCGGCTGGCAAAGATTAGTTTCATCTTCGTGCCAGGGCATGCGGGAGTACAAGGAAATGAGCGGGCTGAAAAGCTCGCAGGTAAGGCTACTGTGAAGGGCGGACGCGCCATGGACCAGGCTGACATTCTGAATGCTCTACGAGAAGTAAAACTTTTGCGAGACCCAAGTGATGACTGTGAATCTACAACCATGGCCAGACTGCGAGAACAGCAAATTAAAAGAGGTGTGGCCAAACAAGAACACTACGCAGGAAGCCAAAGAAGATTGATAAACCAACACAGAACTGGTGTCGTTAGCCGCTACACGCTGCTGAATTTGCTGAGGAGGGGATCCGAGCACTTATGGACTGAATGGTTCGATGTGCAATCTATAGACTAACTAACTAATTTAAATCAATGTACATCACGTTACATCACTTTACATCTCTTTACATCCTTGTACATCTCTCTACATTTCTTTATATCGCTTTACATCACTTTACATCTATTTACATCTTTGTTACATTTCTTTACATCTCTTTACATCACTTTACATCTCTTTACATAATTTTACTCTCAGCACTGTCATGTTAGTTACACGTCCTTTAAATCATTTTACATCTCTTTATATCACTTTACTTCTCTTTGCATCACTTTAATCTCTTTACATCACTTTACATATCTTTACATCACTTTACATCTCTTTACAACACTTTACATCGCTTTACATATCTTTACATCACTTTACATCTCTTTACAACACTTTACATCGCTTTACATCCTTTACATCGCTTTACATTTCTGTACACCTCTTTACGTCGCTTTACTGTCTGCACTATCATATTAATTGCATGTTCTTTACATCACTTTACATCTCTTTACACCACTTTGCATCTCTTTATATCACTTTACATCTCTCTACATCGCTTTACTGCCTGCACTGTCATATTAGTTGCATGTATTTTACATCAATTTACATCACTTTACATCTCTTGACGTCGCTTTACTGTCTGCACTGTCATATTAGTTACATGTTCTTTACATCACTTTACTGTCTGCACTGACATGTTAGTTGCCGATCCTTTACATGACGTCGCAGTCAACCCCAGCATTTTGGCTGTTTGTGATTTCTTTGCAAGTTTACGTTCAGTAGCTTGCCATTGCTTTCTGAACGTCCAGCGCCTGATACCATTGAATGATAACCAACGCAAGGCAGTCTGTTGCCAAATCGCCAGCAGCTGTGTTTCGAACGGGATTACGAATTGCGTTGATAACACCTTCGACAAAGGGTCGGCCCACTGGTATGTAGAAGTAACTACATATGATGGTGCTATAGGGCTGAAAATATGCTGAATGTTTGAAAATATTGCCGGTCCAAGTTTTGTATTCACCCTCTGTAAAGTTCTTGCAACATAATAGGTAAATACAAAACTTGGACCAGGTAATATTTTTAAAAACTGCACAGTCATTAAAAATACACCCTGTATAAATTAGACACTAATATTGTGTTGGCTGATTCAGGAACGATGAACCCGTCTGACACCGTCTAATGTGGTATGGTATGCCTCAATTATACCAGAAAAATCAAGATCATGTGTTTAAAGTTAAGAGTTGGGAATGTAAAAACTGCACTAAATTATCCATGGCTTTTTGGCTTTCTTCTAACTCGATCCAACCACCTCCAGCGAACAAAAAGAAGCCGTGAAATCCGTGCCAGTAATGCTGTAGGTTGACCTTGACCCCAGTTTTCTTGCAGACGTTTAGTGTAGATGACCGCTTCATCCCGCAGAACGTCATACTGTGAGGTGATTATATAGGCATCAGCCACGTCTTTCAGATCCGGGTGCAAGGTCGGGTTGAATCTCGGGTCTAGAATCAGATTGTTGAAATGTGAAGTCACATTATCGTTTTCAAACTTATTATGACGAGTGAGTCTTTGGTTGTCGCTTAGGGGTAAGGTCAGAGTCTGCCTGCTGTCGCTAAAATTTGACAGGTATTCATAAACATGAAGGCTAACGTGGAGATTGCTTTCCATGACTGGTTTCAGCTGTGGATTGATGTTGCCGTACCGCATCCAGTTGCTGATTTCCTTGTCTGGGCAGGTGATTCCAGGCAGTTGAAACCCCCCAGAAAAGTCTTGATACGAGGGTGTGGCGAAGTTGATCATCTGAAGCGCGGGGTTGATCAGGACCTGAAGTCTGATCAGACTTCGCATTTCATTAGCCACAGCTGCGGCTAAGTTGGCCCCGGCTCCGTCTCCCGCTAGAACGATGAAGTCTTTGCAGACGTTGAGTTCCCGCGCGTGCTGTACGATGTACTGGCTCACGGACAAGCAGTCATTAAATGGCGCCGGAAATGGGTGCTGGGGGGATTTTCGGTATCTGAAATGTAGGTGACGAAAATATAAAGTAGTAATGTTCTATTCTGTGTATTGGTTCGGAAATATTCAACTAGTAACAAGTAATTTATCAAGCAATAATGAATGAGTGAATGAAGGAATTACTCAACCAATGAATCAGGCAATGAATCCGGCATGGAATTAACCAATTTGTTAACCATTAATGAATCAGTTAATCAGTCCATCAATCAACTAATTTAGCAACCGTTCATGAGTGAATAAATAAATTAATCAGCCAATGAATCAACCATATTATAAATCATTAATGAATCAATCAATCAATTAACCTGTCAATGAATCAACCAATTTAACCACCATTTGTGAATTAATGAATCAATCAATTAATCGGCCAATGAATTCACCAATTTAACAACCATTAATGAATGAATGAAGCAACAACGAAATCAGCCAATTTATCAACCAGTTGACCAATCAATTAATCAACCAATTAATTAATCAATTAATCAATCAATTAATTAACCAAATAATTAACCGATTAATTGATGCATTAATTAACTAATGAATTGTTTTAGTTGGTCTAAATGAATATGTGGGTGGATTGGCGGATGGGCGAATGGATGAGTGTGTGGATGTATAGATGTATGGATGTGTGGATGGGTGAATGGATGGACGGATGGGTAGATGGGTAGATGTTTGGGTGGATGGATTGATGGATGAGTGGATGGATGGAGGGATGGATTGGTGCGTTGATGGATAGGTGGATGGACGGATTGATGAATGGGTGGGTGGTGGATAGATAGATAGATGGATGGATGGATGGATTTATAGATGGATGGATGGATGGATGGATGGATGGATGGATGGATGGATGGATGGATGATGGATGGATGGATGGATGGGTGGATGGATGGATGTCACTCACTCGACAGCTATGATCTTAAACCTGCTGAAGTTAGCGAAGTGCTTCAATGGCCCATAGTAGACTCCTGCCAGAAGTAAGAGAATCAAACATGAATCCTTGAATAGACGTCATTCATCTGTCTAATCGACATCTATATTAGATAATGTCCAATATAACATTAACAACATCAAGAAAACCAACAACATCATCATCAACAACAGCATAAACAACAACAACATCAACAATAGTATCACAAACAACAGCATAATCAACAACAGCATCATCAACAACAAACAACACGACCGACAGCAACAACAGCACCAACAACAACAGCACCAACAATAACAGCACCAACAACAACGAAAGCATCAACAACAACAACAACAACAACATCGTAACAACAACAACAACAATAACAACATCATCAACAACAAAAGCATCATCAACAACAACAACATCATCATCAACAACAGCATCAACAACATCAACAACAATAATATCATCGTTATCAACATAAAAACAACAAACAAACAACCAAACATCAACATTAAGAACAATAGTCTGGCACCAGGAACCTCCCGTGCACACATGCAGTATTCAGAACTTCCCATCCTTCAGGTATGAGTGCACTGCGGCAACAGGTGCCCAATCTTTCCCTCTCCCGGCGAATGACGAGATCTGGCATCAAACCCACTCCGACTACGCCCATGTCACTACCAACACACCACCCTTACCCTACACCATACATCGAGGCACATAAACTGGACAAGGAAACCGTGCACGGGACGAACACATATGCTCACCCACGGACAGCCAGGTCCAGCCACCTCCATGGAAGTACACAATGGTGGGGTAGCCCTGACACCTGGAGCCTGCCGGGTGGGTCACGGGTGTGTAGGTGCTGACTGGGACCCCTTGATAGACATCTTGGCTCACCTGTGGGTGTGGGGTCGGGTCAAGGACACCACTGGGTCAGTGACGTGGGCGATCTCAGCACAATTCGTGGGTCTGTCTGTCTGTCTGTCTGTCTGTCTGTCTGTCTGTCTGTCTGTATGTATGTCTGTCTGTCTGTCTGTCTGTCTGTCTGTCTGTCCGTCCGTCCGTCCGTCCGTCCGTCCGTCCGTCTGTCTGTCTGTGGGTGAGTGTGGGTGGTTGGAGGAGGATATGTGGGTGGGTGAGTGTTGGTAGGTTATGGGATGGGTGGAGGATGTGTGCGTGTGGGTGGAGAAATGTGTGAAGGTGGGGGGATGTGTGGGTGGGTGATGATGGGTGGATGCATGCATGTGTGCCTGGGTTTGTGTGTGGGTGAGTGGGGGATGTGTGGTTGGTGGGAGATGTGTCTGTGGGTGGGGAGATGGTGTATGTGGGGGCGTGTGTGGGTGGGGGATGGGTAGATGGATGTGGGAATGTATGTGCCTGTGGGTATGTGTGTGGTTGGGTAGTGGATGTGTGTGTGGGGGACACGCGGATGGATAGGGGATGGGTGGGTGCGTGGGTTGGGGACTTGTCTCATAACATGGTAACATGCATTGTTTATGTTTACAACATTCATTTGACAATTGTTTTTCCCTATGTGAATGCACTATACACTGATGAACGAAAGATGAGTGATTAGAAGGGCTGAATGTAAGACAGGCCTGCGTGCCTAATTTGTTACCCTTTGAAAATAAAGATCTGTCTGTCTGTCTGTCTGTCTGTCTGTCTGTCTGTGCAAGAGTTATCCTTACCTTGATATCCCTGTAAACGACGCGTTGCCATGGCAGCGGGTTGAACAGCAAGGAAAAGGCCGTGTTGATGAATATTTTCAACGGCTGCGCACCAGGCTCCACCCCAAGGTCATGCAGAAAGACGCCCTGGAAACAGATGCACTGTCTTCTTTTATCTAGTTCGTCTTAAATAAGATGCCCTAACAACAAGTATATCCCAGAAACATGCATGGACTTTGGGGGTAAGACTTCGACGATGTTGCAGAGAATTGTCAAAAACAATCAACAATGGGGTACAATGAACCGCTCTAAGTTTCTGATATCTAGTCTTCTGTGATCAACGTTTGCTGTGTGTTGTCTATTTCGGCATGGGTCATAATCATAAAATCATAACAGTTAAGACAACTGTGCTGAATCGCCGCCGTCCACGTCGTCGACATCATCATCATCATCATCATCATCATCATCCATCATCATCATCATCATCATCATCATCATCATCATCATCACCATCATCATCATCATGACCATCATCACCATCATTATCATCATCGTCGTAGTCGTGGTTATCATCATCATCATCATCATCACCATCATCATCATCATCATCATCACCATCATCATCATCATCATCATCATCACCATCATCATCATCACCATCATCACCATCATTATCATCATCGTCGTAGTCGTGGTTATCACCATCATCATCACCATCATAATTATCATTATCATCGTCATTATCATCATCGTCGTCATCATCATCATAATTATTATCGTGTAGCCTCTGAAATGGAATGCATGTTCACGTATATCCACAGATCTCAGAGTTCTCAGTGTTCTGCATCAATGTTGTTTGACTTCTCTTTCAGAGAGCAATGGCAATCTACTGAATGTGCAGTTGTCTGGAAACTCACAAACAATCAAAACATGCTGGGGTAGACTGCGATGCCCTGTAAAAGTCACGTATTGTATTGCCAGCAGCGAAGCTGGATAGCACAATATGTACGGGTGTTTGTAACGTCTCACTACGCTTTATATGTAGAACAGCTGTTTGTTGGAGAGTATGTTTTCCGTTTGAAAGACAGAAAACATACTCTCCAACAAACAGCTGTTCTACATACAAAGTGTAGTGAGACTTTACAAACACCCGGTATATCATACTTATCCCAAAGACACGCTTATATATTGTTTAAGTGCATATCATTGCAGGACGTTGCCTATCAAGTACATCCCCTATTGGTTGTTTCTTATTCATTGGGCAATTTTACGTTCAGTAGTTTGCTCTTTTGTCTGTCACTTTGAAGTCGAACGTAGTTCACGCTGGATTGATGTTTGCGAGTGGAATAGTTTTTCCTATTAGCAGTGTCACTCGCCATTAGGCGAACTCACTCTTACTTCATAAGTACGTGTAATGTATGTCCTCAGGTCAAGACAAGAAGTCAACACTTTAGTTAAACTGGCCCGCTAACTCGGCATCAGCACACCGGATGTTTAAAAGCGAGCTCTCTTATCCATTTGGCCATGCTGATCTCTTCTTCTTTTTCAGCTTCCCTTCCCATATTTACCTCAATGAAGAGTTGGGGGAGATGCTTGAGTTCTAAGCGAGCGAACGCAAAAGTAGAGGAAGAAGAACAAGAACAAGAAGAATCTTCATTTTGTTTTCTGCAATCCATTCCATAGCTTTTTCCTTAAAGCCCTGTCATGTTTCCTTCAATTGTCCTTCCTTCGTTGCCAGTAGTGGGTTGTGCTCAATATTTAAATCTCAAATCCCGAAACAACCAAATAAATCAATTTGATTATTGCTCGCTGGACTTTAGGCGGCCTGGTGTGCCTTGCCAGTGAGAAGGCCTGATCGTTCGGGTCCACATCGATTGACTGACGTCAGTCGCGGCGATCGGGCAAATCTTGAGCTACAGCCTACGATGGGTGACGTTGTAATATTCTGTTGTGATAATTTGGCCGTGTCCAGCGTGTGTCGCGTGGTCTAGTGTTTACACATCCGCTTTACACGCCAGTGATCCGGGGTTTGTTTCCGGGTCCGGTCAAGGATATGCACTACCGACGAGCTCAAACGAGAGCGAAACTCGAGTCTAGTGCTTCCACATTGACGTGGATAGGCCTTAGGTTCATACCAGAATACGATCAGCGTTGCCAGTAGTGGGTTGTGCTCAATATTTAAATCTCAAATCCCGAAACAACCAAATAAATCAATCTTCTTCAGCCTCTGTCAACCCTTCTGCCTTTCATGTCCAGGTAGGCCACGGTGGGCTAGCATTAGCTGCAGATCTAGTTATGTCCTTCTGAACAGAGCAAAGATTATCTCAGATTTCCTGGAAGAGCAGGAGCCTAACCCTTCTGCCTTTCATGCCCAAGTATGCCACAGCAAGCAGGCATCAAATGCAGATTTAGTTGTGTGTTGAAAAGTACAGAGATTGTCTTTGATTTCTTGGAGGAGCGTGACTATGTGACTATGTCCTTAGCTCTGAGATTGCGGGGAATACACCAGAATTGTGCCGCTGTGGAGGAACTAACCCGGACCATTGTCTTACTTACCCAGCTCCTGGCGATCCGCCCTAACTCGTCCAGCCATCGAATCTTCTCGGCCTCCGCCAGGCCAGGGGGCATGGCTCGGTTTACGACCAGCCAGACTCGGTAGACAGTTAACAGGAGGACACTCCCAGCTAGCAGTGACGTCACCAGCGTGATGCGTGCTATCTTCTAGAGAGTGTCAGAGAATGAACACATTGTAGTAACTTCCTCTCTCTGATCCCTGTCTTTATGTGTCTCTCTCCTTGTCTTCTTCACAATGTCTCTCTCTCTCTCGCTCCGTCTCCCTGTCCGTCTCTCTCCCCCATGTATCTTTCCATATTTCTGTCTCTCACACACACTCTCTCTTTCTCTCTCCCTATCTCTCTCCGTGTCTCTGTCGCTTTCCTTCTCTCCCCTATCTCTCTCTCTGTCTACTCTATCTCTCCATTTCTTTCTTTCTCTCTGTCTCTCTCCATGTTTACCTCACTGTCTCTCTCTCTCCATGTCTCTTTTTCATCTTGTGTCTGCCTCTCTCTCTCTCTCTCTCTCTCTCTCTCTCT
Source organism: Cepaea nemoralis (assembly GCA_014155875.1). NCBI lineage: Eukaryota > Metazoa > Mollusca > Gastropoda > Stylommatophora > Helicidae > Cepaea > Cepaea nemoralis. The sequence continues at coordinate 43,904 of JACEFZ010012135.1, forward strand.
CTCTCTCTCTCTCTGTTTCTATGTCAATAAGTCTCTGTCTTTCCCCGTCTCTCTTTGTCTATATCTCTCTGTATCTCTGTCTTTCAGTCTACTTCTCGCTCCTCTCCATCCTCTCTGTCTCTCAATAATAGAGGGGAATGCTGTATGCAAGAGAAAAAGAGGGTGAAAATGATACAAATGGACAAACAACAGCAAGCTGATAGTCAGCCCTGTCTGGAACTAACTCGGAGATACCGAACCGAGGTTATGGTCAGTATTATGCCTAGCTGTATGTACATAAACATCAATATATCGTACGAAATGCTGTCCAACATAATGTACAAACAAAAAAACAAAAACATTAAGATGTGGTACGAATACAGCCTAGCAGAATGTACAAAATCGGCAAGGTATGGTCAGGATACAGCCTAGCATAGTGTACAACATCCAGATATGGTCAGGATACGGTCTGGTAGAATATACAACAATATCAAGATATGGTCAGGATACAGTCTGGTAGAATGTACAACAATATCAAGATATGGTCAGGATACAGTCTGGTAGAATGTACAACATCCAGATATGGTCAGGATACAGTCTGGTAGAATATACAACAACATCAAGATATGGTCAGGGTACTTCTTCTTCTTCGTTCATCCGGAGTTTTTTTCCGGATGTGATTGCGTTGTGCCTGTTTACAGCAGAGCTGCGTTCTTGCGCCGTTAGGCCGACACATCCGACTTCTGCGGGCATTTGTTGACCGGGTTAACCTTCCCGGGGGTTTCTTAGGACGTTTGACTCTCACTGTTGTGGTGTTATCCCCCATCCCAGCTGGTCCATATAGAACAGCCAAAGATCCTGGTCAGCCCTCAAGGGAAGGCAGGGGCAGACCATGGGCAATTCCCCGCCATCCAAGGAGGCTTCCATAATTGCAGAGCCGATACATAGCGCTCTGGTACTGGGCTCACCCAAGGAATCGTCACGTCCTGCACATGGCATGCTTAGCCTCACTTCCATATATTGGGCCTTCCGTTCACCATAGGCTGTTCTTCCGGAAACCAGAAGTATGCAGTCTGCAGATGACATCCACACAGTGAGCTTTCGATTCGGACTTTCCATGTAATGATTTGCTATCCAAGCAATATTCCATTTCGTGCCACTAGGACACTTTTCACCTTTTATGAAGTCCACACAGTGGGCTTTAGATACGGACTTTCCACGTAATGGATTTGCTATCCAAGCAATATTCCATTTCATGCCACTAGGACACTTTTCCACCTTTTATGAAGCCCACACAATGGGCTTTTGATTCGGACTTTCCACGTAATGGATTTGCTATCCAAGCAATATTCCATTTCGTGCCACTAGGACACTTTTCCACCTTTTATGAAGCCCACAGAGCGAGCTTTCGATTTGGACTTTCCACATAATGGATTGCTATCCAAGCAATATTCCATTTCATGCCTCTGGGTCTTCATGCACCTTTAAATGTCAACCTGTATGTAGTTAAAGTAAGCTGCGGTCAACTTGAGCTTGTTGATATCTCCATAGAGCTTGTCCTCAAATGGAGCAGGTGTGGGCCAAAATATCTTTCTCTGTTCTGCATACGTTGGGCAATCCTGCAGCAAATGTTTTGCTGTCATTTTTCCAGTTCTACAATTACATTCATCGGTATCTCCTATCTTTAGTTTATTGAACAAGTGGTATTTCAGCCTGTTATGTTCCTGTGCGGAGTCTGAAGATTGCTACTTGTTCTCTTCGGTCGAGTTTGTAATATGCATCATCCTTCTGATGGCCTGGATGCTCAGATTCCCATTTGGTTCTATAAGTGCTTTTTATCAACCTCTTTGCCTCATTATAGGTTATGTCTATGTCAGGCTGTGGTAGTCGTCCGCCCTCTTTTGCCAGTCTGTCAGCCTCTTCGTTTCCAGGTATACTGCAATGTGATGGGATCCACTGTATTACAACTTTTTTGGATTTCTGGCATAGACCATGGAGTGCTGCTCTTAGGTCAGTTAGTTCTGTGCTGTTATTGCTCTTGAGTATTGAGACAGCTGACTTTGCATCTGTGAAGATAGCTATTTGCTTCTCTTTATTTTCCTCCATCAGGAGCATTTCTGCTGCAGTTTTCAAAGCCTCTACCTCCGCTTTGAAGTTACTTGAAAATTTTCCAGTTGCCATTGAATGTGTTTTTTCACTCCATTTTTTAAATTTAGGAGAATTCCTCCTCCTCCATTCTCTATTGAATTTTGGCTGATCCATCTGTATATGCATGGGTCCAATTCCTGCTTGGGTAATGTTCTTTATGTAGTTTAGGGTTAATTTCTCTTCTTTCGGTTTCATGCTGAGTGTTCTTTTTCTCAATACCAGGAATGTTTTCTATCATCTCAGGCAGTTGCTGCTGTCTCCAAGCTGGGAACTTGTCTGCATTGTGTATGGGCTTGACTGTTGATATGTTAAGTATAGGATCTGCCCTAATCTTCGTTTTGCAGTTTCTACAAAGTTGCTACGCTTCAGTCTTCCCTTTCCAAAACCATTAAATCTGTTGTACATAGGGTGGTCTGTCAATCTTCTAAATTTTTCTGCTTGTTGCTGGGCTCTGCTATCTCTTCTATCCTGCATTGGTTGTAAACAAGTGATCTTTTCTAGTTCATTAATAGGCGTTGTCTTCAGGCTCCAGTTATGATTCGCATTCCTTGGTTTTGGACTCTACTTATTTTGTTTAAAGTTTGACTTAGCTGCTGTTGCCCAAGCTGCAATGCCATATTCCAGTACTGGCCTCACCCGTCCAGTATATAACTTCTTGAGAACTTTCTCATCTGCTCCCCACGTTGTACCAGCAAGCTTTTTCATGATTGCCATTCTCTGCCTTGCTCTTGTTCGATTTTTCTCAACCTGTGTCTTCCATGTCAGGCGACGATCAAAGGTGACTCCTAGATAGTTTGGATTTTCTTCATGGCGCAATATTTTTCCATTCAATACCAGCTTAGGTTGCTGAGTTTTATTTGAGAGGGAGAACACTGTGCATGTTGTTTTCTCCTCACTTATCTTCACTAGCCATGATTTTGACCAGTCTCTAGAGCTAATAAGGCTTGCTGTATTCTGCTGTTAGCTGTACTAATATATTCTTCAGATGTCCATATGGCTAGGTCATCTGCAAAGGAGGATGTGTGTACTCTGGCTGGAAAATTTTCTGTGATGTTCATTTATATATGCTAGGAATAATGTTGGTGAAAGAACTCCTCCTTGGGGGACACCTTGCTCCAGCAGCATCATTTTTGCTTGTTTGTCCTTGTACTTTTGTCTGGCAGTTCTGTTCTCAAGGTAGTGGCTGATCCATTTATACATTTTTCCACAAACATGCATGTTTTGCAGTTTAACTTTCAGTCCTTCCTTCCATACTTTATCAAATGCTTTTTCTAAATCTATCCAGACTGCTAGTGTGTGCTTTTTCTCTTGGAAGGCATCCTCTATTTCCTGAGCTATATAGGTTATTTGATCTTCAGTGGATCTGTATTTTCTGAATCCTGCTTGGTGTGGTGTTAAGAGTTTGTTTTTCTTCCAGATGCCATGTTAGCCTGCCATTGATAATGCGTTCCATTAATTTTCCTACACAGCTAAGTAGACTGATAGGTCGATAGCCATTTGGTTCTTCCAGGTCTTTTCCTTTCTTTGGGACTGGTATTAGTATAGCTTCCTTCCATGCCTGTGGGACTATTCCTCTCTTCCAGCTGTTATTTAGGACTGCTAGTAGTTTCTTCTTTGCCTTGGTGCCTAGTCCTATTAGCATTTCATTTGTGATTCCATCCTTTCCTGGTGATTTCTTCTTTTTAGGGTATTCATTGCCTGTTCCATTTCTTCCATTGTTAGATTTGCCATCATATATTCTGCTGCTGTCCTCTTTATTTCTATGATGTATCTGTTTGTCTTTGATTGCTTTCTTCTGTTCGGTTGTAATATCAATGTGGTTTGCATTTGCATAGGTTCCATTAGTGCATTGCAGCCTTTTTGCCTGTAAGCAAGGCATTTCCTTGTTTAATTGTTATTTGTTTGTTTCTAGGTCCTTCATTGTTCATGGCTTTCACTAGTTTCCATAGTTTGTTTCCATCCCCTGTCAAAATTCAGGTTTCTGTTTTTTTCCCTCCAACAATCTCTTGTTGTTTGATTTACTGTTCTTTTATATTTTGCTGAGATGGCTTTGAGAGATATGTTTGCTTCAATTGTTTGTTCTCTCTCTGCTGTCTTCCTGGCATCTTCAAACTTTGTCCTCCAAACTTTGTAGTTCTTCAGTCCAGTATGGTTTGTAATTTTTCCTCGCTCCTCTTGGAATGGACTCAGTGGCTGCCTGTATTATCGCTCTGTTTAGACTTTCACCATTTGCTTTATGTTGCCATATCGTGTATTTATGTTTTCACAATATTTGTCTGTTAGTATGGCAAATCTGTCCCAATCTGCTCGTTTGTAATTCCAGCGGGGCAAGGGCTTTTGCTCCTGTGGAACATACTCCATATTCATTTCAAGCTTGATTGGTCTGTGGTCACTACCTGCTAATTGGTCCAGCACATGGCGATCGATTTTGTGGAGGATGTCTCCTGTGCAGAAAGCTAAGTCTGGAGTAGAAGTGGTAAGCCATCTTCTGGAGTAGAAGCTCGGTGTGTCATCGCTTTGTTGAGTAGATGGAGATTTGAGTCTATTTCCCAGTCCTCCAATTCATCTCCTCTTTTGTCAGTATCTGGTATCCCCATCTTTCTGAACGGCTATTAAAGTCTCGACAATAATGCAGTTTGTGTCAGTTATTTTCATGTTTGAGAGTGTAAGGTCCTTATCTGCTGGGCTATACAGATTGTAGATTCTTATTTTCACGTCCTTTATCATTATATCAACACCTATAATTTCCGTTTGGTTGTTAGAGATCACAGATACTTCGCTGCAAGGTATTGTATTTCGTGTAAGTATTAGAACTCCTCCTTTGTGTCCTTCGCGGTCGAAACGTGTGGCCTGATATCCTCTGACTGAGAATTTGTGATTGGCGTTGAGGTGTGTCTCTTGAATGCATGCCACATCTATTCTATCTTTATGAAGACGCTGTGTTAGGGAGTCTTTCTTCTTGTAAACTCCTTCGGCATTCCACTGTAGTATGTTGAGTGTCCGGGGTATTTGGTCAATAGCTCCTTAAACCTACTCCTCTGTGCCTTGACTCCACAGCACAGGGGAAGGTGACCACCAGTAGTCATGGTGGACCCCCTCGAGGCAGGGGGCCCGGCACTATCACCGCCTGATGGGACTTCACGGGATTAGCACCATATCGATTAATTTTGATTTGTGACATCATGAATTAAGTTACGTTGCACTGCTTTGTCAAGCCTGTGGCTCAGTACATCCGATTTCGACAAGCATTTATTCGGGATGCTTTCCCTAGCCTTTGACTGTCCCCAGTCTACCTACAAGGCAGCAGGTTTCACGTTGCACTGCTTTGTCACCTGTGGCTCAGTACATCCGATTTCGACAAGCATGTATTTGGGGTGCTTTCCCTAGCCTTTGACTGTCCCCAGTCTACCTACAAGGCAGCAGGTTTGTGTGTCTCTTCGTCTGGTCCCTCTCCCTTGACCTGTCCGACATGGGTGGCCCTACCAGTAGCTGTGCTACCGTCGGCATAGCTCTTGGGGTCATTGGGACGCACAAGCCCCTCTACCTCGTCACGGTGGACACACAGCAGAGGGGTGGTCAGGGTACAGTCTGGCATATTGTACAACATCCAGATATGATCAGGATATAGTCTGGTAGAATATACAACAATATTCAAGATAGGGTCAGGATACAGTCTAGCATATTGTACAACATCAGTATATGGTCAGGATACAACCTAGCAGAATGTACACTGAAATGTACTGCAGAAACTTCTGTAGATCCATAACAGCCAAACTTCACTGCGGACATGGCACTTGTTGTTGTTTGTCCATCAAGAATGATGATGACCATTCATTGCATCCAGTGAGGATGAAAGCATGGAGCGGTGAGTTCTAAGGTGGCTGATAGGAGATGGCACTACATAATCAACATCATAATTCTTCTTCTTCTTCTTCTTCTTCTTCTTCAGCATTCCGAGCCATTGGGGTTCTTTGCTGCAGATACAATCCGTCTCCATTCGTCTCTCTGGTGGACCTTCTCTTGCCAGTCGTTGATTCCAAGTGCTTGTAGATCTGTATGTATATTATCTCTCCACCGTCTTCTTGGTCTACCTCGGGGTCTACGGTCATTTACTTCTTGAGTGTAAGCGAATTTTGTTTCCCTATTATCTTCCATTCTTTCTATATGCCCCAGCCATTGTAGCCTATTAGCCTTCATGATACCAGTGATTAGCGGGGACTTAAACAGATCATAAATGTCTTTGTTGCTTCTTCTTTTCCAATCTCCACTTTCCCTAATGGGCCCAAAGATGCGTCTTAAGATTTTGTTCTCAAAAGTTTGTACAAGGCTTCGTCTCCTTTAGTTGTACTACATGTTTCAGAGCCATACAGCACAACTGGTCTGATCAGTGTTTTGTATATTGTGATCTTGGTGTTACGAGATAGCGCATTTGATTTTAGCAGGTGTTGTAGTGCACAGTATATCTTATTTCCAGAGTTGATTCTAGTTTGTATTTCTTCCCTTATTATGTTGGAGCAGTTGAAGATTGTACCCAGGTATTTGTATGTTTCCGTTCTTTTAATGGTCATATTATCTATTTGTATGTGGCAGAGTGTTTAGCCGTTTCTTATCTTGAAATTACCATATATTATGTCTTATCTTGGTTGATACCCAGCCCCATTTGTTGAGCTTTTTCCTTTAAGTGAGTCAATATTTCTAATGTCTTTTGTTCATTTTCCCCTATAATATCTATATCATCTGCGTAACCAAGCAGTCTGGATGTTCCTCTAATAGCACATGCCTCCATTACCTACCTTACAACTTTCTCTAGAGCCAGATTGAAGAGTAGCGGCGATAGTGCATCACCCTGTTTCAAGCCAGATGTTATTTGGAAGGGGTCTGATTTCCTGCCTTTATATGTTACTATATTATAAGTATCTTCCATGCATAGTCTGGTCATGTTGATTAACTTCCTTGGTATTCCAAATTCCTGCATAGCATTCCATAGACTATTCCTATTGGACACTATCATAAACCTTTTTAAAATCCACAAAAATGTTATGGAGATCTCTTTTATATTCCCAATTTTTCTCGGCTATTTGTCGTAAGATAAATATCTGATCTATTGTTGATCTGTTTTGTCTTAAACCCGCCTGGTAGTCACCTAATATGTCTTCTGAATATGGTTTTAGTCTGTTTAGTAATACCACGGATAGTATCGTATAGCTTGTGGATAGGAGTGATATTCCTCTATAATTTTCACATTGGAACTTGTTTCCTTTCTCAAAGATTGTTATCAATAATGATTCTTTCCAGTCATGGGGTATTTCTTCTGTCCTCCAGATTTTTATTATTAGTTCGTATAGCTTTAGATGTAATGTGTGGCACATTGTTCACATTGGAACTTGTTTCCTTTCTCACATATTGTTATCAATAATGATTCTTTCCAGTCATGGGGTATTTCTTCTGTCCTCCAGATTTTTATTATTAGTTTGTATAGCTTTAGATGTAATGTGTGGCCGCCTGTCTTTATAAATTCAGCAGCAATTCCATCAACCCCAGTTGCTTTATTGTTTTTAAGTCGTGTTATTACATATAGGATTTCTTCAAAAGTAAGTTCTTCAATTTGTGGTTCACATGTTAGAACCGCTTCCTGTGGGAAAGTGTTATTTGGAGCTTCAGAATTTAGTAATTCAACAAAGTATTCTTTCCATGTGTTACAAATTTCCTCATTGGTATTTATCATATTCCCATTTTTGTCTTTTAAACCATATGTGTTGTGTTGGTGCCCTCGTTTCATTGACTTCAGTTCTTTAAAAAAAAAACTTTCTGGGTTCGTTTTTCTGGTGATTAGTTTCCATATCTTTGATTATATTGCTCATATATTCTCGCTTCTGCTGCCGAACTGTCTGGCATTCTTTTTCCTAATGCCTGCTTCTTGACATTTTTGATTGAACAGGTGGTTCTTTCTATGCATGGTTAACACACCGAGACATTCTTCTGCTGCAGCTTGAATTGTATTCTTGATGTTCAACCAAGTTTGGTCAGCGCTTTCCTCCAACGGGTTTTGTAGAATTTCAAGTTTACATTTTATTTCATCTGCAAATTTCTCTTTTACTGTACTTTTTTGTAGTTTTTCTCTGTTATGTGTTGGGTGTAACCTTTGTAGTTTAGCCTAGAAAGCTCTCTTAAGTTTTATTTTAAATTTTGCTCCAACAAGGAAGTGGTCGCTGTGGCACTCAGCTCCTCTATAACTTCTAACTTGTATGCTTGATGCATTTGTGTTGTTAATTAAAATGTGATCTATTTGATTATAGGTTCTCTTGTCACATGATTTCCAAGTTTGTTTATCCAGATCATTATAAAAGTCTTCTTTAATATCATCTTCTTTCTCTTCAGTAGGTGCATGTATATTAACCATCGTTATATTTTTCCGTTTACCTTTTATTCGTAATTTACTAATCCTGTCATTAACAGCTTTAAAGTTTAGAACGTTCCCCCATAATTCTTTTTTGATGACAAATCCTGTTCCTAATTCATGTTTATTTTGGGTGTTTCCTCCATATATTACAATCATTCCATTTTGCTCTAGAGTACCCTCTCCTGGCCACCTTATTTCTTGAATTGCTGTTACTGTTATATCCATTTGATATTCACCCAGCTCCCGGGTTAGTTCTTCGGCCGCTCCAGCTCGATATAGTGTCCGTACATTCTATGTTCCAAATCTCAAAAGTCCTTTAACGTTCCAAGGTGGTTGTCCAAATAAGTCATTCCGAATTCGAGGCTTATTTATCTGTTTCGTAACAAAATAGTTTTTACAACGGTGGGGATGTTAACCCCACGCTTCAATCCTCAACCTGGATGACCAGTGTTTCTCTTTGTCTGTTCTCTACCCTTTGACCTGTCCGGCTTGAGAGGCCCTGCTGGTAGCTACATTACCGCCGGCATAGCTCTCAGGGTCATTGAGAAACTCAAGCTCTCCCACCACGACATCATCCATCAATCCATCATGTGCCATACCGGTAAGCGTGGGCGGTCATGTTCTGCCATCTCACTCGATCACCAGAGTCGTGGATAAGCTCCGTGTTCCTGTCTCGACCATGCTACGTGGCCAAACCATCCGGGTATTTACTTCTCGGTCTTCATTATCATCATAAATAGAGCATCGGGAAAAAAAAAACATAGTTAATCGATTCATACAAAACGAGAAGAACAATAATATATACATCAACTTACTGCCATTGCTACGTCTCCAGGCCCGCACTGCTCTCACACATAGTCCCTGGCGACTGTCAGTTGTTGGGATGACACGCGATGACTGAGCCAGATGTCGTGGCAATCAAGCAGACAGATAAACCTCATAATTAAACGGTGTCACTGGCCCAGATCCCCGCTAGCTGCCTTTGTATAGATTAGATAGTTAAGTGTGTTTAACCCACTTTGTCAAGAGGGAGCATAGGTCATGAGGTGGCGCACGCGCTTAGTGCTAGTTTTTGGTTTGCAGAGGTTTGGATCTCTTGGCAATGTTGATTCCTTGTACAGGTTGATAGTGATGTGAAAATTGAGTTCAGCAAAGGAACGTCATCACTGCAACTCAGGACATACCACACACGTTCCGTCCGCCCGTTCAACAGCCAGCGAAGAGTCATGCTGTTAATGGTCCAACTGGCATCTGATTGAAAGTTCTCCTGTCTCCCTCTCAGTTTTGTTCATTTTCCCCTATAATATCTATATCATCTGCGTAACCAAGCAGTCTGGATGTTCCTCTAATAGCACATGCCTCCATTACCTACCTTACAACTTTCTCTAGACCCAGATTGAAGAGTAGCGGCGATATGCATCACCCTGTTTCAACCCAAATGTTATTTGGAAGGGGTTGATTTCCTGCCTTTATATTTTAAACTATTTATAAGTATCTTCCATGCATAGTTGGTCATGTTGATTAATTTCCCTTTTGGTTTTCCCAAAATTCCTGAATAGCATTCCATAGACTATTCCTATTGGACACTATCATAAACCTTTTTAAAATCCACAAAATGTTATGGAGATCTCTTTTATATTCCCAATTTTTTCTCGGCTATTTGTCGTAAGATAAATATCTGATCTATTGTTGATCTGTTTTGTCTTAAACCCGCCTGGTAGTCACCTAATATGTCTTCTGAATATGGTTTTAGTCTGTTTAGTAATACCACGGATAGTTCGTATAGCTTTGGATGGGATGATTTTCCTTTATAATTTTCACATTGGAACTTTTTTCCCTTTTCTCAAGATTGTTATAAATAATGATTCTTTCCAGTCATGGGGTATTTCTTTGTCCCCCAGATTTTTTTTATTGTTCGTATAGCTTTAGATGTAATGTGGGGCACATTGTTCACATTGGAACTTTTTTCCCTTTTCTCAAATATTGTTATCAATAATGATTCTTTCCAGTCATGGGGTATTTCTTCTGCCCCCTCCAGATTTTTATTATTAGTTTGTATAGCTTTAATAAAATGTGTGGCCGCTGCTTTTAAATTCAGCAGCAATTCCATCAACCCCAGTTGCTTTATTGTTTTTAAGTCGTGTTATTACATATAGGATTTCTTCAAAAGTAAGTTCTTCAATTTGTGGTTCACATGTTAGAACCGCTTCCTGTGGGAAAGTGTTATTTGGAGCTTCAGAATTTAGTAATTCAACAAAGTATTCTTTCCATGTGTTACAAATTTCCTCATTGGTATTTATCATATTCCCATTTTTGGTCTTTTTAAACCATATGTGTGTGTTGGTGCCCTCGTTTCATTGACTTCAGTTCTTTAAAAAAAAAACTTTCTGGGTTCGTTTTTCTGGTGATTAGTTTCAATCTTTTATTAATTGCTCTATTTCTCGCTTCTGCTGCCGAACTGTCTGGCATTCTTTTTCCTAATGCCTCTTCTTGACATTTTTGATTTAACAGGTGGTTCTTTTTATGCATGGTTACACACCCAGACATTCTTCTGCTGCAGTTTTAATTGTATTCTTGATGTTCAACCAAGTTTGGTCAGCGCTTTCCTCCAAAGGGTTTTGTAGAATTTCAAGTTTACATTTTATTTCATCTGCAAAATTTTTCTTTTACTGTACTTTTTTGTAGTTTTTCTCTGTTATGTGTTGGGTGTAACTTTGTAGTTAGCCTAGAAGCTCTCTTTAAATTTTATTTTAAATTTTTCTCCAACAAGGAAGTGGTTTTGCTGTGGCACTCAGCTCCTCTTAACTTCTAACTTGTATGCTTGATGCATTTGTGTTGTTAATTAAATGTGATCTATTTGATTATAGGTTTTCTTGTCACATGATTTCCAAGTTTGTTTATCCAGATCATTAAAAATCTTTTTTAAATATCACTTTTTTCTCTTCAGTAGGTGCATGTATATTAACCATCTTTTAATTTTTTTTTCCGTTTACCTTTTATTCGAAATTTTACTAATCCTGTCATTAACAGCTTAAAGTTTAGAACGTTCCCCCATATTCTTTTTTGATGACAAATCCTGTTCCTAATTCAGTTTATTTTGGGTGTTTCCTCCATATATTCCCAATCATTCATTTTGCTCTAGAGTACCCTCTCCGGGCCCACCTTATTTCTGAATTGCTGTTACTGTTATATCCATTTGATATTCACCCAGCTCCCGGGTTAGTTCTTCGGCCGCTCCAGCTCGATATAATGTCCGTACATTCTATGTTCCAAATCTCAAAAGTCCTTTAACGTTCCAAGGTGGTTGTCCAATAAGTCATTCCGAATTCGAGGCTTATTTATCATGTTTCGTAACAAATAGTTTTTTACAAAGGTGGGGATGTTAACCCCACGCTTCAATCCTCAACCTGGATGACCAGTGTTTCTCTTTGTCTGTTCTCTACCCTTTGACCTGTCCGGCTTGAGAGGCCCTGCTGGTAGCTACATTACCGCTGGCATAGCTCTCAGGGTCATTGAGAAACTCAAGCTCTCCCACCACGACATCATCCATCAATCCATCATGTGCCATACCGGTAAGCGTGGGCGGTCATGTTCTGCCATCTCACTCGATCACCAGAGTCGTGGATAAGCTCCGTGTTCCTGTCTCGACCATGCTACGTGGCCAAACCATCCGGGTATTTACTTCTCGGTCTTCATTATCATCATAAATAGAGCATCGGAAAAAAAACAACATAGTTAATCGATTCATACAAAACGAGAAGAACAATAATATATACATCAACTTACTGCCATTGCTACGTCTCCAGGCCCTCACTGCTCTCACACATAGTCCCTGGCGACTGTCAGTTGTTGGGATGACACGCGATGACTGAGCCAGATGTCGTGGCAATCAAGCAGACAGATAAACCTCATAATTAAACGGTGTCACTGGCCCAGATCCCCGCTAGCTGCCTTTGTATAGATTAGATAGTTAAGTGTGTTTAACACACTTTGTCAAGAGGGAGCATAGGTCATGAGGTGGCGCACGCGCTTAGTGCTAGTTTTGGTTGCAGAGGTTTGGATCTCTTGGCAATGTTGATTCCTTGTACAGTTGATAGTGATGTGAACAATTGAGTTCAGCAAAGGAACGTCATCACTGCACTCAGGACATTACCACACACGTTCCGTCCGCCCGTTCAACAGCCAGCGAAGAGTCATGCTGTTAATGGTCCCAACTGCCATCTGATTGAAAGTTCTCCTGTCTTCCCTCTCAGTTTTGAGATGCGTCCAGAGCCTCTGTCGATCCCCTGCCATATCATCCTCTCCACATATGGGTTCTCAGTCTGTTCCACCACCTTCTCCACCTGATCTCACAGGCGCCTGACCACCTCTCCCTTGTCCATAGGTAATCTACCACCGAGAGGTGCATACCCTACCAGCCTATCAGACTGTTCATTTCCCGCACTCCCGCATAACCAAGCCAGAACATCCATACAATCCTCACAAACTGTGACCTCTGAAGCGAGGCAAGCCGTTGTACACGAAACATTCCTTTTTCCACCTTACTAAGCATACTCCGTGACAATTGTGGACAGTTAACTCTTGGCAATGTTGATTCCTTATACAGTTAATAGTCATGTGGAGAGTTATCTCTTGGCAATATTGATTCCTTGTACAAATGATTATGATGTGAAACGTTATCTCTTGGCAATGTTTATTCCTTGTACAGATGAGATAGTCATGTGGGGAGTGAGTTGAGTGTGCTTGTTTACCGGACGTCGCAATAAACCCAAGCATGTATTGGCTGTTTATGATTTTCTGGGCAGTCTTACGTTCAGCATCAACAAGAGAGTTGAAATTGGTTGAATTGAGTAAAAAAAAAAAAAGAGATTACAGCACTAGGAACAATTCTATAAGTGCTCCGTCTGCATCTGCAACAGACAGCGAAGAGTCCCATACTAATGATACTAGTAGCAGTCTGATTATGTGTCCACCTGGCTAATTCCTGGGAGTTGGAGTGTCGGTCAGATCCTCTGGTTCAGTATCAACCAAGAGACGGAGAAAAAAAGACTGGCGCCGGTTAAGCCACACATTGAAAAATCCCTGCTTGAAGCCATGAATATGGTCAAGGGTCATAGACTAAAACAAGGCAGATCCTGGATGGCATGGGCAAAATATGTATACGTCAGGTGTGTGAACTAGAGACCATCAATCGTGAAAAAAAAAGTGGGTTGAAGTACCGGTAGACAGGACGGACTGGCACAAAGTAATAGTAACACTGGGTCGTGAGTGCAGAGAGTGGGCAGCGGGGTCCCACAGAGTTTGAGGTGCAACAACTGATCCAAAGTAACACACATCAAGGTGACACAGTGATCTATACTGATGGGTCAGTGGTGAGAAACAAGCGGAGTGGTTGGGGTTTCTTCTTCTTCTTTGCGTTCATCCGGAGTGTTTTTTCAGATGTGATTGCGGTGTGTCTGGTTAGGCACCCTTGGATCGAAGCCCTTAGGCCAACACATCCGATTTTTAGCGTGCATTTTTGACCAGGTTAGCATTCCTGGGAGACTCACTTTTGTGGTACTGTCCACCGCCCAGCTGGTCAAGTTGGAACAGTCGAAGTCTGCACAGTCATCCCTCAAATGAAGGCAGGGACAGTCCATAGCATTTTCCGCCATCCTGGGTGGCTTCCATAATTGCAGAATCGACACATAACGCTCTGATGCTGGGCTCACCGAGGGAATCGTCACGTCCTGCTCATGGCTGCTTTAATTCCGGGCCGTTCCCGCACAAACCAGACAGGTCTGCAGACGGTATCCACTCAGCGAGTTTTTGGACATGTGCTTGTCCTTGTGCCCGTCAGAGCTGTTCCAGGCACGACAGACATTCGGAAAACTACATAGTCAGAACTGTTCCGAACAAGAGCGGCATTCGGAAACTAGGTAGTTAGAGCTGTTCCTAGCACGAGAGACATTCGGACGAAACATTTCACTCGGACGTAAATGCGTAGTGCCAATTTTTAGTTTGCCACCCGTAGGACGGCACTTCCGACTTCCGGCGGGTATTTTTTAATGAGGTTAGCCTTCCTCGGGTTTCGAGGCACGTTAGACTTATTGTCGTGGTGTCGCCCACATCTCAGCTGGTCAAGATAGAACGATCAACGACATCGTGGTCGGCCCTCAAGGGAAGGCAGGGGCAGACCATGAGCCTATCCAAGGCTATCCAAGGAGGCTTCCATAATTGCAGAGCCGGCACATATTGCTCTGAGACTGGGCTCACCCTAGGAGTTGCCTCGTCCTGCTCATGGCTGCTTTAGTTCCTCACTTCCGTGTGTTGGGCATCTCGCTTGCCACTGGTCGCTCAAGCACACACCAGGAACGGTCAGACTGCGGGCGACATCCACTCGGTAAGCTTTTGCTGTTGCTTCGGACCACGCAATGGATTGCTAGCCGTGCGTTCCATTTCGTGTTATTGAGACGTTTTTCCACTTTTTCTACACTCTCTATGAGTTAGATACAGACATTATTCGTAACCATTTCATTCGACTGGGGCACTTTTCTGACTTTTGTACTCGCTCACGAGGTAGGCTACATGTGCTGCCGGCTCAGCACTTTACCTCCGTGCAGCAGTGCATGAGAAACGGCCAGGCCCTCTCATCCGGGAATCCCTCATATCCCCCAGCTGAGAGCCTTCGAACAGGTATCAGACCTGGGCTTGTAGCTTGCTCAGTATCTCACTTCTATTTTCGGAGGGTGGGTATCGGCCCGGCTCTCAGATCCGAGGGTTTGTGGCTTAGAGCGGTCAGCCTCAACCCTTGACAGAGAGCCTTAGATTATTGTCCGGACCAAATCTTTTGCCTTCGTGTGCCTGATTTAAACTTCAGACTGTTATCCTCACCTCAGTCTACCCGCAGAGCAGCAGGTTGTGTCTCTCTTAGTCTGGCCCCTATCCCATAAGCTGTCCGATATGTAGTTTTCATCCATCGGCAAGCACATGGGGTCAGAGGGACACACAAGCTCCCCCACCGCGGCAAGGTGGAGACACATCGGGGGAGGGTTGGGGTTTTATTGTGAAGGCTAATCGGCGATTCTTGGAAAAACAAGAATAAGGGGAACTGCGGTAAAGCTTAAAAAGGCAATGAATGAATCACCAAAAAACGAGAAGTATATAGTGAGCTTTACTAAAACACGATTAGAAGAAACAAATTGGACGTTGCAGCCAAAGCCTTCGTCAGCACAGAACAAACAGACACAAACCGACACAAACCTACATGAAACACACTACATGACAATACTAATAAACTACATGACAATATTAAGGGTACTTATCTGAATCTGTATCCTAGTCCGGAGTAGAACGGGAGTGCAGGGCAATGAACAGGCTGATAGGCTGACAGGGAATGCACCTCTCGGTGCTAGATTACCTATGGATAAGGGGGATGTGGTCGTGTGCATGTAAGACCGGTGTAGAAGGTGGAGGAATAGATTGAGAACCCGTATGTGGAAAGGATGAGATTGCGAGGGATTGGCAGGGGTTCTGGAAGAATCTCAAAACTGAGAGGGAAGACCGGGGGAACTTTCAATTAGATAGCGGTGGGAACGATTAATAGTGTGACTCTTAGTTGGCTGTTGAACGAGGGGCGGAGCGCGTATGGGAATGTCCTGAGTGCAATGATGTCAGTTCTTAGCTTAACTCAACTCAACTCAACTCAACTCAATTCAACTCAACTCAACACAACTCAATTCAAATCAACTCAGCGCAAAACTGAGAAGAGTATAACTAGAAAAACCTTTGTCTGGAATCCACAGACAAAAGAAAAAGAGGAAGAACTACAAACTCACGGAGGAAGGACGCAGAAACAGAAATGAAGAATATGGGAAGGACATGGGCGGAGCTGCATGGGATAGCTACAGGTATGGTGGCTTAAAATGGGTTGGCTTAAGACCTACACCCCAAATGGGAGTTAGATGACAAAAAAGAAAAGAAAAAAGAAAGAAGAAACTGAAGAACTTTGCCATTATAGAACAAGAAATGGCAACATCCCACAGATGAAAAATACTCTCTGCAATTTATCTTTACGATTGAGATGAAGAAGGCGGTTCTTGGGAAGTATATTGAACAGGTGCTGGTGTACGGGAGCGAATCATGGACAGTTGGCAGACGTGTGGAGTTGTGCTGAGGTTGTGGAGATGTAGTTTTGTGGAAGAGTGGAGGGAGCGCCGTGAAACGATAGAGAGAGTAATGAAGATATGTTGAAAGAGATACGGTCAGGATATAGTCTTGAAGAATATCTTCTGCGTTCATCCGGAGTTTTTTTCCGGACGTCATTGCGTTGTGCCTGTTTACAGCAGAGCTGCGTTCTTGTGCCGTTAGGCCGACACATCCGACTTCTGCGGGCATTTGTTGACCGGGTTAACCTTCCCGGGGTCTTGAAGAATATATAACACTAGCTGACCCGGCCCGGCTTCGCTCAGTCCCTGGCGGGGATCTATCTATCTATCTATCTATCTATCTATCTATCTATCTATCTATCTATCTATCTATCTATTTATCTATCTATTTATCTATCTATCTATCTATCTATCTGTCTGTCTGTCTGTCTGTCTGTCTGACCCGGCCCGGCTTCACCCAGGCCCTGTTGGGGAGCATCTCATTTAATTCATATAAGTAGTCATATAAGCTCCCGTTCCCGACTATCTGTCTGTCTGTCTGTCTATCTATCTGACCCGGCGCGGCTTCGCCCAGCTCCTTGCGGGGAGTGTCTCATTAAATTCATATAACAAAAAACAATTAACTTAAGAATGTCCTTCCACACACCATCAATTATTTTTAATGAAAACTGTTGTTAATCACCTACATGACTGTAGATAACTTCTTTAAACATAAAAAGATGAGTTAGAAAATGTTCACTATTTAAATAGATGCATTATTTTTATGAAAACTTTGAAAATGCCTTAAAGATTATATCATTATTTCCCCTCTGCTGTGTGTCCACCGTGACGAGGTAGAGGGGCTTGTGCGTCCCAATGACCCCAAGAGCTATGCCGACGGTAGCACAGCTACTGGTAGGGCCACCCATGTCGGACAGGTCAAGGGAGAGGGACCAGACGAAGAGACACACAAACCTGCTGCCTTGTAGGTAGACTGGGGACAGTCAAAGGCTAGGGAAAGCACCCGAATACATGCTTGTCAAAATCGGATGTACTGAGCCACAGGCTTGACAAAGCAGTGCAACGTAAAACCTGCTGCCTTGTAGGTAGACTGGGGACAGTCAAAGGCTAGGGAAAGCACCCGAATACATGCTTGTCAAAATCGGATGTACTGAGCCACAGGCTTGACAAAGCAGTGCAACGTAAAACCTGCTGCCTTGTAGGTAGACTGGGGACAGTCAAAGGCTAGGGAAAGCATCCCAAATAAATGCTTGTCGAAATCGGATGTACTGAGCCACAGGCTTGACAAAGCAGTGCAACGTAACTTAATTCATGATGTCACAAATCAAAATTAATCGTTATGGTGCTAATCCCGTGAAGTCCCATCAGGCGGCGATAGTGCCGGGCCCCCTGCCTCGAGGGGGTCCACCCATGACTACTGGTGGTCACCTTCCCCTGTGCTGTGGAGTCAAGGCACAGAGGAGTAGGTTAAGAGCTATTGACCAAATACCCAGGACACTCAACATACTACAGTGGAATGCCGAAGGAGTTTACAAGAAGAAAGACTCCCTAACACAGCGTCTTCATAAAGATAGAATAGATGTGGCATGCATTCAAGAGACACACCTCAACGCCAATCACAAATTCTCAGTCAGAGGATATCAGGCCACACGTTTCGACCGCGAAGGACACAAAGGAGGAGTTCTAATACTTACACGAAATACAATACCTTGCAGCGAAGTATCTGTGATCTCTGACAACCAAACAGAAATTATAGGTGTTGATATAATGATAAAGGATGTGAAAATAAGAATCTACAATCTGTATAGCCCAGCAGATAAGGACCTTACACTCTCAAACATGAAAATAACCGACACAAACTGCATTATTGTCGGAGACTTTAATAGCCGTTCAGAAAGATGGGGATACCCAGATACTGACAAAAGAGAAGATGAATTGGAGGACTGGGAAATAGACTCAAATCTCCATCTACTCAACAAAGCGGATGACACACCGAGCTTCTACTCCAGAAGATGGCTTACCACTTCTACTCCAGACTTAGCTTTCTGCACTAGGAGACATCCTCCACAAAATCGATCGCCATGTGCTGGACCAATTAGCAGGTAGTGACCACAGACCAATCAAGCTTGTAATGAATATGGAGTATGTTCCACAGGAGCAAAAGCCCTTGCCCCGCTGGAATTACAAACGAGCAGATTGGGACAGATTTGCCATACTAACAGACAAATATTGTGAAAACATAAATACACGATATGGCAACATAAAGCAAATGGTGGAAAGTCTAAACAGAGCGATAATACAGGCAGCCACTGAGTCCATTCCTAGAGGAGCGAGGAAAAATTACAAACCATACTGGACTGAAGAACTACAAAGTTTGGAGGACAAAGTTGAAGATGCCAGGAAGACAGCAGAGAGAGAACAAACAATTGAAGCGAATACCTCTCTCAAAGCCATCTCAGCAAAATATAAAAGAACAGTAAATCAAACAACAAGAGATCGTTGGAGGGAAAAAACAGAAAACCTGAATTTTGACAGGGATGGAAACAAACTATGGAAACTAGTGAAAGCCATGAACAATGAAGGACCTAGAAACAAACAAATAACAATTAAACAAGGAAATGCCTTGCTTACAGGAAAAAAGGCTGCAAATACACTAATGGAACACTATGCAAATGCAAACCACATTGATATTACAACTGAACAGAAGAAAGCAATCAAAGACAAACAGATACATCATAGAAATACAGAGACAGCAGCAGAATATATGATGGCAAATCTAACAATGGAAGAAATGGAACAGGCAATGAATACCCTAAAAAAGAAGAAATCACCAGGAAAGGATGGAATCACAAATGAAATGCTAATAGGACTAGGCACCAAGGCAAAGAAGAAACTACTAGCAGTCCTAAATAACAGCTGGAAGAGAGGAATAGTCCCACAGGCATGGAAGGAAGCTATAATAATACCAGTCCCAAAGAAAGGAAAAGACCTGGAAGAACCAAATGGCTATCGACCTATCAGTCTACTTAGCTGTGTAGGGAAAATTAATGGAACGCATTATCAATGGCAGGCTAACGTGGCATCTGGAAGAAAACAAACTCTTAACACCACACCAAGCAGGATTCAGAAAGTACAGATCCACTGAAGATCAAATAACCTATATAGCTCAGGAAATAGAGGATGCCTTCCAAGAGAAAAAGCACACACTAGCAGTCTGGATAGATTTAGAAAAAGCATTTGATAAAGTATGGAAGGAAGGACTGAAAGTAAAACTGCAAAACATGCATGTTTGTGGAAAAATGTATAAATGGATCAGCCACTACCTTGAGAACAGAACTGCCAGGACAAAAGTACAAGGACAAACAAGCAAAATGATGCTGCTGGAGCAAGGTGTCCCCCAAGGAGGAGTTCTTTCACCAACATTATTCCTAGCATATATAAATGACATCACAGAAAATTTTCCAGCCAGAGTACACACATCCTCTTTTGCAGATGACCTAGCCATATGGACATCTGAAGAATATATTAGTACAGCTAACAGCAGAATACAGCAAGCCTTATTAGCGCTAGAGGACTGGTCAAAATCATGGCTAGTGAAGATAAGTGAGGAGAAAACAACATGCACAGTGTTCTCCCTCTCAAATAAACCTCAGCAACCTAAGCTGGTATTGAATGGAAAAATATTGCGCCATGAAGAAAATCCAAACTATCTAGGAGTCACCTTTGATCGTCGCCTGACATGGAAAACACAGGTTGAGAAAAATCGAACAAGAGCAAGGCAGAGAATGGCAATCATGAAAAAGCTTGCTGGTACAACGTGGGGAGCAGATGAGAAAGTTCTCAAGAAGTTATATACTGGACGGGTGAGGCCAGTACTGGAATATGGCATTGCAGCTTGGGCAACAGCAGCTAAGTCAAACTTTAACAAAATAAGTAGAGTCCAAAACCAAGGAATGCGAATCATAACTGGAAGCCTGAAGACAACGCCTATTAATGAACTAGAAAAGATCACTTGTTTACAACCAATGCAGGATAGAAGAGATAGCAGAGCCCAGCAACAAGCAGAAAAATTTAGAAGATTGACAGACCACCCTATGTACAACAGATTTAATGGTTTTGGAAAGGGAAGACTGAAGCGTAGCAACTTTGTAGAAACTGCAAAACGAAGGATTAGGGCAGATCCTATTCTTAACATATCAACAGTCAAGCCCATACACAATGCACACAAGTTCCCAGCTTGGAGACAGCAGCAACTGCCTGAGATGATAGAAAACATTCCTGGTATTGAGAAAAAGAACACTCAGCATGAAACCGAAAGAAGAGAAATAACCCTAAACTACATAAAAGAACATTACCCAAGCAGGAATTGGACCCATGCATATACAGATGGATCAGCCAAAAATTCAATAGAGAATGGAGGAGGAGGAATTCTCCTAAATTTAAAAAATGGAGTGAAAAAAACACATTCAATGGCAACTGGAAAATTTTCAAGTAACTTCAAAGCGGAGGTAGAGGCTCTGAAAACTGCAGCAGAAATGCTCCTGATGGAGGAAAATAAAGAGAAGCAAATAGCTACCTTCACAGATGCAAAGTCAGCTGTCTCAATACTCAAGAGCAATAACAGCACAGAACTAACTGACCTAAGAGCAGCACTCCATGGTCTATGCCAGAAATCCAAAAAAGTTGTAATACAGTGGATCCCATCACATTGCAGTATACCTGGAAACGAAGAGGCTGACAGACTGGCAAAAGAGGGCGGACGACTACCACAGCCTGACATAGACATAACCTATAATGAGGCAAAGAGGTTGATAAAAAGC
Source organism: Cepaea nemoralis (assembly GCA_014155875.1). Lineage (NCBI taxonomy): Eukaryota > Metazoa > Mollusca > Gastropoda > Stylommatophora > Helicidae > Cepaea > Cepaea nemoralis. Next base: position 65,398 of record JACEFZ010012135.1, read on the forward strand.
ACCTATAGAACCAAATGGGAATCAGAGCATCCAGGCCATCAGAAGGATGATGCATATTATAAACTCGATCGAAGAGAACAAGTAGCAATCTTCAGACTCCGCACAGGACATAACAGGCTGAAATACCACTTGTTCAATAAACTAAAGATAGGAGATACCGATGAATGTAATTGTAGAACTGGAAAAATGACAGCAAAACATTTGCTGCAGGATTGCCCAACGTATGCAGAACAGAGAAAGATATTTTGGCCCACACATATCATTATTTATTATAACTCACTATGCCTGTAAATAACTGTAGGCAAAGAGTTTATAAATCTTTGAAAACAATGCAACAATCTATATATAAAATATATAGCAATGCTATTAAAAGTTATGCCCCTTGAAATAACTTTTCTTAAGTTAAGTCCCCTCGCTATATATAAATGATAATGTAAATTTAAATATTAAATTTTAGTAAGTAAATAGCTGATTGTACACTAACAAACTATGACGGTTGGCTGCACGGGAATGAAAAGAATACATGTAGAAAATTTCATCTCAATCGGATGGACCGTTATCGAACGCATCAAATACATCCCTAAACACATACATACATCGTCTTATATATATATAGATTAAGATATGGTCAGGATACAGTTTAGCAAAATATGCAACATCAAGATATAGTCAGGATACAGTCTATCAGAATGTAAAACATCAAGATATGGTCAAGATGCAGTCTATGAGAATGTACAACATCAAGATATGGTCAGGATACAGTCTAGCAAAATATACATCAAGATATGGTCAGGATACAGTCTAGCAAAATGTACAACATTAAGATATAGTCAGGATACAGTCTATCAGAATATACAACATCAAGATATGGTCAGGATACAGTTTAGCAGAATGTACAACATTAAGATATAGTCAGGATACAGTCTATCAGAATGTACAACATTAAGATATAGTCAGGATACAGTCTATCAGAATATACAACATCAAGATATGGTCAGGATACAGTCTATCAGAATGTACAATATCAAGATATGGTCAGGATACACTCTAGCAAAATGTACAACATTAAGATATAGTCAGGATACAGTCTATCAGAATATACAACATCAAGATATGGTCAGGATACAGTTTAGCAGAATGTACAACATTAAGATATAGTCAGGATACAGTCTGTCAGAATGTACAACATCAAGATATGGTCAGGATACAGTCTAGCAGAATGTGCAACATCAAGATATTATGAGAATAGTACCTCAGCGCCGTGGACGAACTAACGAATGAACGAACAAACGAACAAACGAACTTTATTTTCAAAGGATCACATATTGCGCTCACTGGCCCGTCATTGTCATCATCAACATTATCATCATCTTCGTTATCGTCATTATCATCATCATCATAATCATCATCGTAATCATCGTCGTCGTCGTCATCATCATCATCATCATCATAGAAGATATCTTGGAAGAGGTTGACTCATACGTAGACCTGGCTGCTCGCGTGGATAAACAGTCCACATTCTTTGGGCATGGTATGGGAGGGGGGAAATGGAGTACATAACTGGAGGTGTATAGCAGAAGTCTTGCCAGGGGATCCGTCAAACCAGCACAGTGCCAGCTGGCGCCCCGAAGTGTTCGCTTCGCTGTTTTGGTACAAGTTCGACGTTTCGACTTGGCTATGTAGGGTGTCTATGGTGTAGCTTGAAGTTTCTCTTTCGTACTTTGGGCTGCTTGTTGTCAGCTTCCCGGCTTCTGATGGGTTGATTGCGTTCGTTACTTTCTTGATGATGTTTTTCATGTCTGGACAGAGTCGCGCACTTGTTGAGGCCTGGAGTAATTGTGGTCCCACCCCGTCTTATGGTGCTGTTTCCTTCAGGGGGCTTTACCAGTTGTCGTCTCTTCTGGTGTTCCTCCTGTTTCCCCGTCTTGGCTTGCCTTCGAATCTGCTTGGTGTTCGCCAGTTCGAGCTTGGTGTAGAGTGCCATTGTTCTTGGTTTAGGCTGCCGTTTTTATCCAGTTCTCCTTCTTCATCTGTTGTTTCTTCTTTTGTTTGGGTCTCTGCATTTTTTGGTTCGGGTGTTCTTGGTCTTTCTTGGCGTCATACGTGTCTTCTCAGATGGTCTGCTACGTAGGTCAATCGTCTGTCGCGCTTATATGTCCGCATTCCCGGCCACACTTCTTCGCCGCTGTCGCTGTGGTATTCTCTCTCCTCGTCTCTTATTCCTTCTTCTGTCTGGGACTTTGCATCTTCTGCCTCTGGTATTTCGGTCTTGAGTAGTTCTATATGTGCTCTTTCTTCTTGTATCTGTTTGACTGTTTCTTCTGTCTTGACTCTTTCTTCTTGGATTTTTGATAGAGTTTCGTCCGTTTCAGCCGTTATTGCAACCATTCGAGCGACATCCTGCTCAATCTTCTGCTGAACTTGTTTCGTTTCGTCCAGGATGCACAGAGCGGCTGCAATCTGAGTCGCTTGTGTCTTGTCTTTTCCTTCCTCCATGTTGTTGAACTTTGATCACAGGTCCTTCATTTGGCCTTCAAATTGCGCTTTGTCGCTTTTTGTGAGTCGATTGGTGGCCTCGTACTGCCTCCCAGCTTCTTTATAGGGCAGGTTAGTCTTGATGGCGATCTTCATGGCTTCCTTACTGTCTTGGTGGCAGAGGCAGCCGCGGTACCTGGCACCGTGGTTGCCGAGGCAGTTGGCGCACTTTCTGTTATTGTTAGGCCTCCTGAAGTCTTTGTCGATCTTTGCATGCTGGCACTGACTGTATGGATGAGGTCCAGAGCAGTATCTGCAAACTTCAACCTCACTCTTGCAGGTGGCACGGGTGTGCCAAAACTTCTGGCACTTAGAGCACTGCAGCACTCTCGGTATGTAGTGTTCTGGAACTTGGTCTCTCTTGTCCCATCTGATGTATTGAGGGATCACTCGGCCCTCCGATGTTACTATGACGACTGTGGAGGGGATGTTGTTCTTCCCGATGATCCTCTCGGCACTGGTGATCTTGAGTTTCTTGTTCTCCCTTGCCAGTATCTCCCTGATCTGGTCGTTGGTGAGATGGGTCTTGACTCGTTTAATGACCCATCGTTTCATCATGCTGTGTCGGGCGGCTTCCAATACTATGTCGTGGTGAAGCTGTATGGTGGCTTTCTCCTCTTGTGTTATCTTCTGGATAAGTGCTGTGGTTTTGGGGTTTTTATTGATGGAGACCACTACTCCATCAGGTGTCTTGCGCAGCTGGTTGATGCTGTGTCTTCCCAGCTCGTTTTCCAACAGACTGATTATCTTGTCTGTTGGTAGCGCCGACAGTTTAGCTTCACCCACGCTTGTCTGTTTGAGCAGTATTCTGCCGGTGAAGTCCCCAGATGTTGCTGTTGTTTCCTCCTGTGTGGAGGTCACTGGAAGATTGGGCTGCATCGTCTTGGAGCTGGTTGGAACTTCCCGGCTGCTGCTGCTGGCTTGAGTTGTGGTTTCTTCATCAATTGGGACGGCTTCAGCTGGTGTAGGAGCCGGACTGCTGCTCGTAGATATAGGCTCGGCAGTCGTAGCGGCCTTCCTCGCCTCTACCTTCTTCTTCCCGGCCCCGAAGTGTGGTACAAGATATCCCTTTATACACATCACAACAGCCTTAACTTCATCCAATGCCTGTGAACGAAATCACTACGCCACAAAGAAATTCAAATATGCCAGGTTGTCACCTATATCTCAACGATTATCGCCTACCCTGATAAATACAGGTTACAAGTTACCCAACTTTGCGCTGACCCGGCTAACTTCAGCACACTGATGTTAAGTGTTGGGAGATGTTAGAACGAGTATCAAACACTACACACAGTTCAAGAGCAGTGAAAGGGAGCTTATCATCAAGAAGGGAGATTAGAATTTGTTATCGCTCGTTTCTCACCTGCATTTATTTACTTTTTTCCGACATTGAAATGAGCCGAAAATGTAACTTGACAGGGAACCTTTCTGCACCTCGGTCTCAAACGTTCCCTAAAATTATTTAATGGTTTTCCTATCATGGATATTATAATATCCAACCATTTGGTCCATTCTGTCGCAGCCATTCATCGCCATGTTATTTTCATGGAGACCATCTTCGGCTTGCTTTGCGGTTTTCGCAATCCGCTCTCAACAGTTCTAACTACAGACTTGGTAGAGACAACAATGCATGGTTTTTTTTAGCTTTATTTAGTCCTTCCACCAAATAATCATTTCATCAATGGACACATTTTCAAATGGGTAAAATGCTTCCTGGATATTCTTCAGAATCATGTCAACAAGAGGATCAATTTTTTTAAATTTTTTTTTGGGTACCCTCAGGTTCACATACATGAAACATGGTGTGATAAATATATTCTAATTTTTTAATTCTTTACTGGGAAACGTAGTGGCAGTGGCATACCAAGGAGTATATAAATGTGCACTTGTACACCAGTGGTCTTTGATACATGGTCTTGGATCAAGTCCCATAGCAATAATGACAGACGTAAACTTCAGCCATTCGTGCTTCGTTGTCAGACACTCAGCTGTTGACGAACATTCACTGGTTTTTCTTTATCACCACGTGCTAAAACTTTAGACACAACTAAAAATTCTTTCTAAATATTCACTGGTAAGGGAATCACTATTGTTTAAAACAGTTATAAACAATAATCTAGCTTGATCTCAAGTCATACTACGAGGACGCAAACTGGTGGGCGTTTCCATTGTGAAAAAAAACAAATTAACACTACCTTAAAACTGAAAATTCACAAGAATCCAATATTAGAAAACGTTTGACCTCACAAACATGGCGTAGAAATCTTTCGGCTGTACGACTTTTCAGTTTACTGTAACTTAAAATTCCGAAACGGAGCAGAAATATATGAAATAAACCACTGATCATTTTGTGGGACTAAAAGGACGAATTGCCATCACAGCAAATCCATCCTGTCCACAGATGGGCTCACGGTAGCGAAAGAGTTAAGTATACAACCCTTTGTCCACTTCTTGGGGATGTATTGGTATATGGTGGTGGGGCCATATTTTCTAGACCAATATTTGAAAGTTCCGTAGGGATAAACGACAGGTTGATGATAATGCTTCAATGTCACACAACAATATTTACATAAATAATTGAAGGTAAACGAAAATTTCAGGGGGGAAATATTTTTATAGACCTATCGCACTAGATTTGTTGTTGTTCAATCAATCAGGCGCAGTCTCCACAATGAGAGTTGAAGCAAAGATTCTCCATCTGTCTGTCTCTCTCCTAGATTGTGTATACCTACAGCTTTCCATTGGTTGGTTACTCATGTCGTTATTGTGACTGATTCACAAAGCATGCTGGCACAGGTGAAGACTGGCATGCTTTGTGCTGAATAGTATGCACCAATTCAGGTGTCGCGGGTTGTGGGCATTCGCTGTATCTTTTCACCAGAACAGTCGGATGTGGTTGGAAATGAACAAGCAGACAGATTAGCTGGTGCCGCATCATTAAGGGGTGATTTGAAGCATCAATAAGGCAGATGTGGCGAAGGCCGTCTCGGAGCGAACAGATAGACTATCATGGTCTTGAGAGAATGCAGCAGCAAGCGGTAGTCAGAGGATCTGGTCGACAGTCGTCACTCAGATAAAGCAAGACGGACATATAATAAGGTTGCAACTGGCACCAGCTAGTATTGGAACTCTATGCTGGCTGTTGAAGATGATAGCTGAGCGCATATAGGAATGCCTCGAGTGCAGTGATGTCGGTTCTTGACTCAACTCAACTCATAGTTCCTCACCTATTTGCCCATTTCTAATTTCCCCCTTTACTTCAGTGAGTGCTGATCCACACAAGTAAATTTTTCTTCTTCTTTTTCTTTTCTTGGCTTGAAATAAAGTATCTATATCTGCAATTATATCTCTTGTATAACCATCCGTTCACCAAGTGGTCGACTAAGATTTTCTCCTCACTGTTGTTTCTTAAGATCAGAAGATCTGCCTTGGTTTTCCGTATCCACCCCATATAATTTCTTTCCAGCTGCCATTTTGAGAGCATTAATCCATTCCACTACATCTGAGTGCCCGACAGTGCTGGTGTCAAAGCCTCATGGGAGTCACCTCAAATCTCCAGGTTGGATCCAGAGATTATAGTTATAGTCGTCACTAGGCAACAAGAAATACCACAATGTGATATACGGGAAGATGAAAGTGTTCTTAATCAAATGAATCGGTACAACTATTCCGTAACAGTCATAGCATCTGATGGGAGGCGCCTTGAAGAGATTAGAACAAGAATCGTTGTGGTAAAGGTAGCCAGCCTTTCGCAAGATGGAAAAACGCGCTAACCAATAAAAAGATATCAATTGCAACGAGAAGAAGAGTATTGAAGTGCTACATAGAACCTACACTCTTGTATGGATATGAAGCGTAGACAATGAACAGACAAAGTGGAGAAAAAATCTAATGGCAGTGGAAATGTGGTTTCTAAGAAAAATGGAAAGAATACCATGGACAGACAGAAAAACCAATGAGCAAGTCTCACAAGAAGCAAATGAAAACCCTAAACTGATTGGAGAAATTAGACGCAGACAGTTAACATCTTTTTTTGGTCATGTTATGAGAAGAAATAAACTAGAGAACTTGGTGGCAACTGGCAAGACTATGGGAAAAGAACTAGGGGAAGGCAGATAAGTAAATATCTAGATGGCTTGACCAGATGGCATGGTCGAGACAAGAACACAGAGCTGATCCACGACTCTGGTGACCGTGTAAGATGGTGAAACGTGTAGGCGTTAATTTTTCTCCACATATCTGTCTTTGGTATTCTGGATCAACTCTGCTGATGATATTCCTCCATGCCACCGTCTCAGTCCATCCAGCATAATTTATCTTTTGTGGTATGGAGAGATATATTATAACTATATTTTATAAGCTACCCTCCGTCAACTGCCCCGATGGTGTTTCCACCTTGTCGTGGTGGGGGAGCTTGAGTTTCTCAATGACCCTGAGAGCTATGCCGGCGGTAGCGTAGCTACCAGCAGGGCCTCCCAAGCCGGACAGGTCAAAGAGTAGAGAACAGACAAAGAGAAACACCCTGGTCCTCCAGGTTGGGGGTTGAAGCGTGGGGTTAACATCCCCACCTTTGTAAAAAAAAACCTTTTTTGTTACGAAACAGATACATGAGCCTCGATATCGGACTGACTTATCTGGACAACGATCTTGGAACGTTAAAGGACTTTTGAGATTTGGAACATGGAATGTACGGACACTATATCGAGCTGGAGCGGCCGAAGAACTAACCCGGGAGCTGGGTGAATATCAAATGGATATAACAGCAATTCAAGAAATAAAGTGGCTAGGAGAGGGTACTTAAGAGCAAAATGGAATGATTATAATATATGGAGGAAACACCCAAAATAAACATGAATTAGGAACAGGATTTGTCATCAAAAAAGAGTTATGGGGGAACGTTTTAAACTTTAAAGCTGTTAATGACAGGATTAGTAAATTACGAATAAAAGGTAAATGGAAAAATATAACGATGATTAATGTACATGCACCTACTGAAGAGAAAGAAGATGATATTAAAGAAGACTTTTATAATGATCTGGAAGATGTCATAGAAGGAAACCCCCAAACAGGACATCCTGATTGTGCTGGGAGACTTCAATGCAAAAATAGGTAGAGAGCAAACTAATAAAAAAGTGGCCGGTATGGAAAGCCTACATACAACTTCAAATGATAATGGATAGAGAGTCATCAACCTGGCAGAAGCCAAAGGACTGCAGATTAGCAGTACCAGACTACAAAGAAAGGATATACACAAACAAACTTGGAAATCATGTGACAAGAGAACCTATAATCAAATAGATCACATTTTAATTAACAACAGAAATGCATCAAACATACAGCAAGTTAGAAGTTATAGAGGAGCTGAGTGCCACAGTGACCACTTCCTCGTTGGAGCAAAATTTAAAATAAAACTTAAGAGAGCTTTCTATACTAAATTACAAAGATTACACCCAACATATAACAGAGAAAAACTACAAGAAATTACAGTCAAAGAGAAATTTACAGATGAAATAAAATGTAAACTTGAAACTCTGCAAAACCCTTTGGAGGAAAGCGTTGACCAAACTTGGTTGAACATCAAGAATACAATTCAATCTACCGCAGAAGAATGTCTCAGGTGTGTTAACCACGCATAGAAAGAACAGATGGTTCAATCAAAAATGCGAAGAAGCAGTCATTAGGAAAAAGAATGCCAGACATTTATGGTTAAAGGACATCAACAACATCCAAAAGGATGAGCATTATAGAAATGAATGTAAAGAGGCTACAAAAATAGTCCGACAGCAGAAGCGAGAATATATGAGTAATATAATCAAAGATATGGAAACTAATCACCAGAAAAATGAATCCAGAAAATTTTTTAAAGAGCTGAAGTCAATGAAACGAGGGCACCAACAAAACACATATGGTTTAAAAGACAATAATGGGAATATGATAAATACCAATGAGGAAATGTGCAACACATGGAAAGAATATGTTGTTGAATTACTAAATTGTGAAGCTCCAAGTAACATTTTCCCACAGGAAGAGGTTCTAACATGCGAACCACAAATTGAAGAACCTACATTTGAAGAAATCCTATATGTAATCACACGACTTAAAAACAAGGCAACTGGGACTGATGGAATTGCTGCTGAATTTATAAAGGCAGGTGGCCATGCATTACATCTAAAGCTATACGAACTAATAATAAAAATCTGGAGGACAGAAGAATTACCCCATGACTGGAAAGAGTCATTATTGATACCTATCTTTAAGAAAGGAGACAAGTTCCAATGTGGAAATTATAGAGGAATATCACTACTGTCCACAAGCTATAAGATACTATCCGCAGTATTACTAAATAGACTAAAACCATATTCAGAAGACATATTAGGTGACTACCAGGCGGGTTTTAGACAAAACAGATCAACAATAGATCAGATATTTATCTTACGACAAATAGCCGAGAAAAATTGGGAATATAAAAGAGATCTCCATAACATTTTTGTGGATTTTAAAAAGGCTTATGATAGTGTCCATAGGAATAGTCTATGGAATGCTATGCAGGAATTTGGAATACCAAGGAAGTTAATCAACATGACCAGACTATGCATGGAAGATACTTATAATATAGTAACATATAAAGGCAGGAAATCTGACCCCTTCCAAATAACATCTGGCTTGAAACAGGGTGATGCACTATCGCCGCTACTCTTCAATATGGCTCTAGAGAAAGTTGTAAGGAAGGTACAGGAGGAATGTGATATTGGAGGAACATCCAAGCTGCTTGGTTATGCAGATGATATAGATATTATAGGGCAAAGTGAACAAAAGACATTGGAAATATTGTCTCACTTAAAGGGAAAAGCCCAACAGATGGGGCTGGTTATCAACCAAGATAAGACAGAATATATGGTAATTTCAAGAGACGGGACGGCTAAACGCTCTGGCCACATACAAATAGATAATATGACCATTAAAAGAACGGAAACATACAAATACCTGGGTACAATCTTCAAGTGCTCCAACATCATAAGCGAAGAAATACAAACTAGAATCAACTCTGGAAATAAGATATACTAATACTACTATGCACTACAACATCTACTAAAATCAAAGGCTCTATCTCGTAACACCAAAATCACAATATACAAAACACTGATCAGACCAGTTGTGCTGTATGGCTCTGAAACCTGGAGTAGGCCTACAACGAAAGGAGACGAAGACTTGTTACACAAACCTTTGAGAACAAAATTTTAAGACGCATCTTTGGACCCATTAGGGATACACAAAGTGGAGAGTGGAAAAGAAGAAGTAACAAAGACATTTATGATCTGTTTAAGTCCCCGCTAATCACTTGTATCATGAAGGCTAATAGACTACAATGGCTGGGGCATATAGAAAGAATGGAAGATAATAGGGAAACAAAACTCGCTTACACTCAGGAAATAAATGACCGTAGACCCCGAAGTAGACCAAGAAGGCGGTGGAGAGATAATACATATACAGACCTACAAGCACTTGGAATCAATGACTGTCAAGAGAAGGTCCACCAGAGAGACGGATTGTATCTGCAGCAAAGAACCCTAATGGCTCGGAACGCTCAAGAAGAAGAAGAACCCTCCGTCAAGACGTCAGTCCGTCGACACCTCTATCAGCTGGACTGGAAATGATGGACGTACCTGGCATGTCTGGCCTGCTTCCGGCAAACGTTCACCAGAGAGGCACAGGAGGTTTGCTTTCATCGGGGAATGGTGAGAATTTGTTCTTTAACTTGCTTAATGTCAGTGTAAATACGGTTAGGTTAACGATATTCATCTTACTCTACTGCCCCTTTGTTTTTTTGTTTTTTTTTAACTTGTTGCAGAAACTTTATGTCCACGTACGTAAACACGATATTCAATTTTACTATTTTACTTTACTTTTTTAACTTATTTTTTTTATTAAATTGAACTTAGTCTTCCACCCCTTTGTTTCTTTTTCCAGAAAAGCTGTATGTTCATATAAACACGATTAAGTTAACGATATCCAACAATCTGCTCACCCGTTGTTTCTTTAACTTGTTGCAGAAATTGAAAAGCTGTATTTTTCATGTAAACAGTAAAACGGTGGTTAGTAAGTAGTTAAAATGAGTTTCCCCATTAAGTTTAAGCTTGATGACGATGTTTAACTTATAACATATAACAGTGTTTACATGACCATACAGCTTCTGCAACAAGTCAAAAAAACTAAGGGGCGGCAAAGTAAAATGGATATTGTTAACCTAACCGTTTTTACATGAGCATACAATCACAATTTATCATAGCAACAAGGGTCAGCAGATTAAGTTAGATATTTATACCGTGTACCATGTTAATCTAACAACACTACACACACTCACACTAACCACTTATGTCCCAGCTTCAATATAATATATATAACCCAATTTTTCACATTTTTAGGGGTTCTAAATGTTATCTCGAGTTTGGTTTTTCATTAGTATACTTTTTACTTTATACATGTATTTTTTTTAATTTTTTTTTTAAGCATATCCTTTACAGGACTTAGCTGTCAACACCAGCATCTTTCAGCTGTTTGTTGATCTCTTGGCAAGATTACGCTCAGTAGTTTGCCATTGCTTTCTGAGCGGCCGGCTCATTATCCCGCAAGTCACGAGCGGGGGTCGAACCGCCTCAGCTCTCGCTCCGCTACGAGACTCTGCGTGATAAACGGGATTACAGAGAGAAAGTGTTGTAACCCCACAGCCAGAGAGACCGGCATATACATGTATTAGTATTACTATATTACATAGTCCTTTCACATGATGATGCCCTCCTTTATACTATAATTATATTGGTGCTTGATAAGGCAGATGACAGATGTGGTAGGGGCTCTTTGAGATCATGTGTGTATTGCAGGCTGACAATCGGGACTTTGAGGAAAGGTTTGGTGGACACATAATCAGACTGCTACTGGTACCATTAGTCTAATGTCATTAGTATTGGGACTCTTCACTGGCTGTTGAAGATTGGGACGTATTACTATGAGGAAGACCAAAGAGAAGATGTGGCAGATGATTTCCAGATGGAGATATTGGACATGGAACATCTTGCTTATGATCGAGAAGTTTTCCGGACGGTTATTATGTGAGCGAAGTTCTGCAAGGGTACATGCTACTGAATGAATGAATGAAATACAGTAATTAGTTTTAGGTTTATGACATCCTTGTACAGTTTAAACTCAGTTTTTGATGGAAGGAAGTTCATTGGTTCCAAACTTGTTTACGTTCTTTACTGTAAGTTCAAGATTTGTTCATTGGATTTGTGTACGTACATGTGAATGAGAGGAAGATAAACTGTAGTTCCAAGATAGCCAGGTACCAACTAAAACCCTGACCAACTTATAATATCTGCAGTATGTACCTGACGAGATGCAGTGGAATATGCCAGGCAACAAATCATATAATCTATTGTTTGTGTCTTCGTTATTCTAATTCACTACTGGAAAACTTTGTTTTGAATTTATAATACTAAATTTAAACAGTTCATGAATCGTGCTTCTTTGAGTCTCTGAGGTCTGTAGTACTAAATGCTGTAGACAGAATATAATTTCTAAATTATAGTTTTAAAAAAATCTATCCCAGGTTAGAATGATACGACGTCCACGACGCCCTCCAATGGGACCGATGGGTCCACCAGGACTTGGCCCATTGCGCCCACGTATTCCTCCACCCCTTCATCTAGGCCCACCTCGGGGTCCACCAGGCATCGGGATGCCACCTATGCCAGTAATGGCACCGCCGATGCCAGTTCCGATGGTCAGCAGTTGCACTAACTCCAACGACCCAACATCCAAGGACTCCCGTCTGTTTGTGGGTAACCTCAACACGCTCGTCCTGGCCAAGGAGGACTGTTGAAAGGATCTTCGTCCCGTATGGTTTTATTTATGGAATATCCATGCATAAAGGCTATGCGTTCGTTCAGTTCAGCCACCCAGATGAGGCCAGACGTGCCGGAGCCAGCGAGGACGGTCAGATGTATGCAGGCCAGGCAATAGGTATGTGTTTCTGTTACTATTTTGTAACTTATGTCATTGAGGTCGCTGTCTCTTTTGTGTTTTCTGTAAAATAATTCATTATCCCCTATCAGTTTCTTGCTATAGGTCTGTATTGTGATAGCGCTATCACATTTTGTCGGCCTAGAACCAGGAGCCGGCTCAGTGACCAAGGAGTTATGGGCGCAGTATGTAATCCCACATACACACGCTCGAAACACAGCTGCGGGCAATTTGGGATTTGCTATGAGCTTCGCTAGCATGCCCACCGTATTTCCTTAATGGAGCCCAATGACAGTTAAGACCAACAAAGGTCTCTTGTTTTAATGTAGCAACCTGTGGCTGTATTCATCATCTCGTGCCATGCCAATAAGTGCTGTGTTTTGCCATCTCACACAATCAACAGTCGTGGATCAACTCCTGTGTTCTTGTTGCGACCATACTACATGGCCAGGCCATCCAGGTATTTACTTCTCTGCCTTTCCCTTGTTCTCTTCCCCTCGATCTTGCCATTTGTCACCAAGTTCTCCAATTTATTTCTTCTCTTAAGGTGTCCAAAAATTTGTGACTGTCTACTGTTTAATTTTTCTAATCAGTTTACAATTTTCATTTGTTTCTTGTAGGACTTGCTCATTGGTTTTTCTGTCTGTCTATGGTAGTCTTTGCATTTTCCTCAGAAACCACCTATTCACAACCATTAGATGTTTTTCAACTAGTCTGTTTATTGTCCATGCTACACATCCATACAAAAGCGCAGGTTCTATGTAGCATTCAGCATCCTTTTTCTCGTTGCAATTGACATCATTTTATTGGTCAGTATGTTTTCCATCTTGCAGAAGGCTACCTTTGACATGTCAATTCTTGTTTTAATCTCTTCAAGGCATTCCCCATCAGATGTCATGACTGTTCCGAGATAATTGTACCAATTCACTTGTTTAAGAATATTCTCATCTGCCGGTATGTTATTACATTGTGGTATTTCGTTACTTCCTAGTGACGACCTATATCAGTGTTTTTTTACAATTTAATACTTACTGGCACCTTGCTGTCTCGACAGACAATAGTTTGTAAAATGGAGTTATGATGATGCTTGAGAATTCATAACACAGGGCTAGCCATGTTAGTACAGTGGCTAGTCTACTCGCCTGCCGTCCAGTGGTCATGGGGTTATTCTTAATTGTCCAGGTCAACCCAGCCTAAATCAGGCAATCAGAGACATTCTGGGAGCTAAAGTTGGTGGGTGTGCTATTAACATCACCATAGAGTGCCATGGGGCTATCACTGTACTTCTGGGGCACTCCTCTGTGAGATCATCATCATCATCATGTGCCATGGGGCTATCACTGTACTTCTGGGGCACTCCTCTGTGAGATCATCATCATCATGTGCCATGGGGCTAGCACTGTACTTCTGGGGCACTCCTCTGTGAGATCATCATCATCATCATGTGCCATGGGGCTATCACTGTACTTCTGGGGCACTCCTCTGTGAGATCATCATCATCATCATGTGCCATGGGGCTATCACTGTACTTCTGGGGCACTCCTCTGTGAGATCATCATCATCATCATCATGTGCCATGGGGCTATCACTGTACTTCTGGGGCACTCCTCTGTGAGATCATCATCATCATCATGTGCCATGGGGCTATCACTGTACTTCTGGGGCACTCCTCTGTGAGATCATCATCATCATCATGTGCCATGGGGCTATCACTGTACTTCTGGGGCACTCCTCTGTGAGATCATCATCATCATGTGCCATGGGGCTATCACTGTACTTCTGGGGCACTCCTCTGTGAGATCATCATCATCATCATGTGCCATGGGGCTATCACTGTACTTCTGGGGCACTCCTCTGTGAGATCATCATCATCATCATGTGCCATGGGGCTATCACTGTACTTCTGGGGCACTCCTCTGTGAGATCATCATCATCATGTGCCATGGGGCTATCACTGTACTTCTGGGGCACTCCTCTGTGAGATCATCATCATCATCATGTGCCATGGGGCTAGCACTGTACTTCTGGGGCACTCCTCTGTGAGATCATCATCATCATCATGTGCCATGGGGCTAGCACTCTACTTCTGGGGCACTCCTCTGTGAGATCATCATCATCATGTGCCATGCCGGTAAGTGTGGGCTGTCATGTTTTGCCATCTCACTTGATCACCAGAGTCGTGGATCAGCTCAGCGTTCCTGTCTCGACCGTACAACGTGGTCAAGCCATCGAGGTATTTGCTTCTCTGCCCTCACCTTGTTCTCTTCCCCTAGATCTTGCCAGTTGTCACCAAGTTCTCTAATTTATTTCTTCTCATAACATGCCCAAAACTGTCTGCGTCTAATTTCTCTAATCACTTTACGGTTTTCATTTGTTTCTTGGAGGACTTGGTCATTGGTTTTTCTGTCTGTCCGTGGTATTTTTTGCATTTTCCTCAGAAACCAAATTTCCACAGCCGTCAGTTTTTCAGCTCAGCTTGTCTGTTCATTGTCCACACTTCACATCCATACAAAAGCACAGGTTCTATGTAGCACCTCGACACTTTTGTTGTTGCAAGTGACATCTTTTTATCGCTCAGTATGCTTTTCCTCTTGCTAAAGGCTGCCTTTGCCATGGTGATTCTTGTTCTAATCTCTTCAAGGCATCTCCCATCAGATGTTATGACTGTTCCGAGATAATTGTACCGATTCACTTTTTTGAGAATATTCTCATTTACCTATATATTAATTACATTGTGGTATTTCCTTCTTCTTAGTGACGATCATAATCTGTGTCTTTCAATTTAATTCTAACCCAAGTTGTTCAGTGTGTGTAACAACCACATCTACTAAATGTTGCAGATCTTGTTCATTGTCTGCAATCAATATTGTATCTACATATCTAATGTTTTTGATGTTATGTCCCCCAATGTTGTTTCCTTTCATATTGTCAATATTTCCCAAAATATTTTCACTGTACAGGGAAAAAAGATCTGGACACCTTACATATTCCTGTCTCACACTTCTCTTAATAAGCTGATATTGACCTACTTCATTATGTCTTTATGGCAGCTTGTTTCCAATATATGTTTTTAATGAGTCTAAGGTCTTTCCCATAAATTTATAGATCTGCAAGCATCTCCATCATTTTGACATGTCTTACTTTATCGAAAGTCTTTGTGTAGTCAGTAAAGCAAAGACGTAAGTCTTTGTTTACTTCTATAAAAGGTTCACTTAACCCTTTACAGGGCAGACGCTTGTCCGTTTTGTAGCCCTGAACGGGCAAGATTTTTTCAGGTTCTGTAAAAATTTCGGATCGCGTTAGTAAAAACATCACAAATACGGTGTTAATCAACCGATTTTAGTTAAATAAACAACACAATGAAGGGAAAAGCATGCAGAATATGTTACTCACGTGATTGTTGCCGGTAATCCATATATGAACACAAATATTTACGAAATACGGCATGTTGTTTGTGATTTTCCGTCATCTATACGGCAATTTACAAACACATTTTCAGAATCATAATCACTTTCTTTAAAGTCCGACTCACGACTGCTAATGCAAAGTAACGCTTTGCACTGATATCTAGCTCCAATTAATAATCAACTTCGTGCCCTTTAATGTCATTTAAATTGAACAGAGCGAAATCTCGGCTATCACTTGAAGAATCGCCAAAATCCATTCTGAAAAACTGCGTAAAACTCCCGAAAACTATCAAAACAAGTCCGTAAAAGTCTGTTCAAAGTCATTGTAGCGCGTTTACAAATGGCGGCCACGTTGTCAAGCTATCGGCAAAAGTGAAAGTAGCGGTCGGAAGTGTCGGAAAGCCGAGAGATCGCGTTTTTACAATGCATAATAGTATCAGCCGGAATCGGACGCTACGCTCGTATTTAGAGATCGGCCGGTAACGGACGCTATGCCTTGTAAAGGGTTAATATTCTCAGCACATACACAACATTTACTGTACCCTTGCCTTCTACAAACTCACATAGGTCTCCTGTTTCGGGTTGTATTTTTTTCCTAACTCTTTGCACGATAATTTGTAGCAAAATCTTTGTGATGTGGTTCATTATACTAATTGTTCATGTTGATCACATTTCAAGGCTCCTGATTTCTTCGGGATTGCAATACATATAGAATGACATAATTAATTGTGGTGAAATAAGAAAGAACACAGGAAAGGACAAAAATCAATATATACAAGATTGCTGTACCAGAATAGAGCAATATCATAAGATTGGAAGAGATTACGAAATGTTCAAAGAAATGAAGTTATTCTGGGAAGGTTAACCCGGTCAACAAATGCCCGCAGAAGTCAGATGTGTCAGCCTAACGGCGCAAGAACGCAGCTCTGCTGTAAACAGGCACAGCGCAATCACATCCACAAAAAAAACTCCGGATGAACGAAGAAGAAGAAGTTATTGACAAGAAATGTTCAACCTCAATTGAATGTTATTTGTGTCTAGATGGGAAATACAGTATCAGAATCTAGACAAATTCTAGAAAGATGGCAGGAGTACTGCAGTGGAATGTATAATATGAGTGACAGTGAAGATATGAATGAGATACATGAGCCAATGACAGCAGAGACAGAACCTGAACCCTCATTAGATGTAATTGCATGGGCAATAAAGAACCTGAAGGGACGCAGAGGTGTTTCCAAGGCACCAGGGCCGGGATATATACTGGCCAAGACCTGCTGACACGTCCACGTCGTGCGTCCTGGGCAACAGGTCTCTTCGGGGACCTGGCTAACATCAGTAGGATCGATGATTCTTCCGAAGTCGGAGAGTATCTGCCTGCATGGCGAGGAACCACCAGTCTGCACACCAATAAGCCAGACATGGGACAACGGATACTCACGCAAACCTCAGGTCCTGTGTGACATCACAATGATGTTGGACAACAGGATGTCTTCATCCGACATACAGGACTTTTGCGTTGGAGCTCAAGCCAACGAACGCAAGCAAGCAAGAACCTGAAGAATGGTAAATCGCCTTGATGTGATCAGATACCAGCTGATCTAATTAAAGTGGGAGGAGAAGAAAGCATACAAATCTATCATGCATTATGCAAAAAGATATGGAAATATGGTATATGGCCAAAAGATTGGAAGAGAACTATCTTCATTCCAATACCAAAAAAGGGCAACCTGAAATTATGCACCAACTATAGAACGGTTGCCCTGATCAGTCATGCAAGGAACATTTTACTAAAAATCATAGTGGGAAGATTTCGTAAGAAAATGGAAGAAGAAATTAACGTGGCTCAAGCTGGATTTAGACAAGGAAGAGGAACAAGAGATCACATTCTCAATATGCGTTTAATAATAGAGAAGTGCAGACAATTTAATGTAAACCTATTCTCATGTTTTGTGGATTATTCAAAGACATTTGACTGTGTACAACATCAGAAACTTTAGGAAATCATGAGGAATATGGGCTTTCCATCACATGTAATACAACTCATAAGAATGCTCTATCTAGACCAACAAGCAGCAGTTAGAATAGATGGTGAGACATCAAATTGGTTTGACATCAAGCAAGGAGTTCGTCAGGGCTGTGTGCTGCCCCCCTATTTGTTTAACCTGTACGCTGAAAATATAATGAGAAATGTCAGAGATGATTTAAATGCCCTAAATATCGGTGGTCATGACATGCCAGAGATTCGGCATGCTGATGATACAGTATTGCTATCCACAACACAGAATGGTATAGAAAACCTAATAGCCTCAACCCAATTGAATAGTGAAAATCACAGCTTTATCTTAACATAGCAAAAACAAAGAATGCATACAGATAAAACTACTATGGAGAAAGAAATACATGTTAATGAGGAAAAATTGGCTGTGGTGGACAATATTGAATATCTTGGGTCATTGATTATCAACAACGGTGACACAATGAAAGAAATTAAATGACGACTATCAATTGCTCTTCAAAGGCTAAAACAACTGAATAAATTATGGAGTGGGACAGACAGAACTACAAAAATTAGATTTTTAAGAGCATGCATCTTTCCCATTGCAACATATGCCTGTGAGACCTGGACACTTACTAAACAAGCTGAACAGCGCATAAATGCCTTTGAAAATAAATGTTATAGACGAGTTCTAAGAATATCTTGGGTAAAGAAAAGAATAAATACATCCATACTTCAAGAGCTGAATATTGAAGGTTGGCTATTAAAGACGATAAAACAAAGAAAATTGAAATATTTTGGTCACTTGAAACGTCACGAAAGTTTGGAGAGAACAATAATGGAGGGGTATATGCCTGGAAAGAGAGGAAGAGGAAGGCCAAAGAGAAGATGGGTGCAGGATGTGGCGGATGATCTCCAGATAGGTGTATCGGAAGCGGGACATCTTGCTTATGATCGAGAGGTTTTCCGGAAGGTTGTTATGGGAGCGAGGCTCTGCAAAGGACATGCTACTGAATGAATGAATTGTGGTGACACAATGAAAGAAGTTAAAAGACGAATAGCTATTGCTCTTTAAAGACTAAAATAACTGTATAAATTGTGGAGAGGGAAAGATAGAACTACAGAAATCAAATTTTTAAGAGGATGCATCTTTCCCAGTGCAACATTTGCCTGTGAGACCTGGAGACTTACTAAACAAACTGAACAGCGCATACATGCCTTTGAATATAAATGTTATAGACGAGTTCTAAGAATATCTTGGATAAAGAAAAGAACAAATGCATCCATACTTCAAGAGCTGAATATTGAAGAAGGTTGGCAATTAAAGATGATAAAACAAAGAAAATTGAAATATTTTGGCACTTACCTCACGAAAGTTTGGAGAGAACAATAATGGAGGGGTATATGCCTGGGAAGAGGAAGGCCAAAGAGAAGATGGGTGCAGGATGTGGTGGATGATCTCCAGATGAGTGTATCATATGCGGGACATCTTGCTTATGATCGAGAGGTTTTCCGGAAGGTTATGGGAGCGAGGTTCTGCAAAGGACATGCTACTAAATGAATGAATGAATAACTCAGGAGGTATATCTCTAGTGTCATGTATTGTGTTCAGCAGTCTGGTGAGATGGTACCCACTGTATGGTGACCTCATGCTGGCTGCCAAGTTCCAGAAAGTAGTGTCCTTAGTACCAACAATTTCCCATACTTGAGTGCTTCAAGTACTGACTTTGCATCTGTCTGCTTGGTTTGTTTACACAGGTCGTCTATTACTTAATTTTTTTACCCATTGAGTTATAAAAAATGTATTCGAATGTCCTTCTTGTTGTTTGTGGCTATTGACTTTGATGTTGTTGTTTTTTTTTCGGGTAAGGACAATGACTGTGTTCAACACATGTAATTGTTGTGTTTAATTTAACAATATTAAAATCACTGGAGTCTTTGTGGTGAAGTGATTAAGCCTCCCACCTCATGTTCTGAAGGTTTTGGTTCATATATGGACTCAGTCATTTGGTTTGTGAGCTAAGTTTTTTCCCGAAGGCTGCCGGGGGTCATCGCTGGAGCTACAGAGTTTGTGCTGTGTAGGACACAGGCAGGCAGTTAGCTGCTCTGTGGGGGAGAAGCTGGACTAGATTGGGGAAATGTGGTGCAATGAAGTCGATCCTTTTTCCTTTTAACTCCTTTTTTTATACCGGTCTTTATCACTGCTGTTATGTTCTATTTGTCTGCGAATCTCCTGGTCTTATGTATATTGTAACCGGTCTTTATCACTGCTGTTGTGTTCTATTTGTCTGCAAATCTCCTGGTCTTATGTATATTGTAACCGGTCTTTATCACTGCTGTTGTGTTCTATTTGTCTACGAATCTCCTGGTCTTATATATATTGTAACCGGTCTTTATCACTGCTGTTGTGTTCTATTTGTCTGTGAATCTCCTGGTCTTATGTATATTGTAACCGGTCTTTATAACTGTTGTTGTGTTCTATTTGTCTGCGAATCTCCTGGTCTTATGTATATTGTAACCGGTCTTTATCACTGCTGTTGTGTTCTATTTGTCTGTGAATCTCCTGGTCTTATGTATATTGTAACCGGTCTTTATAACTGTTGTTGTGTTCTATTTGTCTGCGAATCTCCTGGTCTTATGTATATTGTAACCGGTCTTTATCACTGCTGTTGTGTTCTATTTGTCTGTGAATCTCCTGGTCTTATGTATATTGTAACCGGTCTTTATCACTGTTGTTGTGTTCTATTTGTCTGCGAATCTCCTGGTCTTATGTATATTGTAACCGGTCTTTATCACTGCTGTTGTGTTCTATTTGCAACTCTCCTGGTCTTATATATATTTTAACATGTCTTTATTACTGCTGTTATTCTATATATGTCTGCAAATCTCCTGGTCTTATATATATATATATATATATATATATATATATATATATATATATATATATATATATATATATATATATATATATATATATATTGTCATATATTTGTCATATATATATATATATATATATATATATATATATATATATATATATATATGACATGAACACACATCACACATGCCGACTTTACATGCATGGCCAAGGCCAGTTAGCCACTTCAACCTGACGGGGAGAGGAAGAAAATCTGGACATATGCGGCATGCTCTTCTGCTCTGTGATGTGTTACCATGTTTCATTACACCCTTGCTGTTTACTAATTTGGAAAATACACCTGTTAAATTGTTAGCGGCAGATGATTGCAGTTTTGTTTGTGTTAAAAGTATGCGTTTTGTGTGTGTCCACCATGCAGAAATAAACAGCTCATGTCCTTTCTTTCCTTGAACTTTAGTTCTTGGAAAATTAATAATGGTTATCTGTTATAGAGTTCAAAAGGGGGATTGTTGATTGTTGTGCCAGATATTTTCTATCTTTATGTTTTTTTTTAATATGTCGGCTTATTTTTCTCGTGCAAATTTCTATGCTAAAGATGTTTTCCCCCATCAGTTTTCCCTTTTCTGGGAATAAGGAACAATTAAATATGATTATGCTAGAGTTAGGAAAGGGTATTGCAGATTGTCAATGGAAGTTGTCCCTGATTGTTATATCTTATTGCCAAATAATACATTCAATTTTGATTTCAGGTTATTTATTGCACTTGCGAATTGCAGACATATTTTCTAACCAGAAAGAATAAAATACAAGTTGCAGATTGTAAAATTGTAACAGAGTTGGCCATTTTTACAAATAAAACCTGGAGTACACCGCAGCAAAATTATATCTGTGGCAAAGTTTTATTGAAATGGCATTTATAAGCATGACTAAACAAATTAAACATTAATACTTTATTTACATATAAAAATGCTCTAATTTATTCAGCATAAAATCAGTCAGTTTTGACACTTTGAGCTAAACATTTTAATTTAAAAACAATTGTAACTTTAACTGGGACATAATCGCCCCAATGCTGATATTATTGGGCGAGTGTTTTAGTGCAGAGTTTGTTAGCTAGTGTTATAATTTCACATATCCACCTTTCAAAATAATTCCAGATTTAAATCGGTTTAAACATAAGGAGGGTCTATTTAAGGATAAGCATCAATGATATTATTCACACCACAGGCCATGTTTTGTTTTATTTATGTTTTCTCTTCCTGAATTGCTAATTTAATACTATACAAAATATAGACTAGACCTTGGGAGCATATTGTATGTTTAAAATTATTTTGAGGATAGGAAACTTAATATATAGAAAAACATCAATATTTGCTACCTTTGACTAATTTGGCAAATTGACTGTTCTTATGTTCTTTATGTATGTGTATGTATGTATTTACACATACATACAAACGTGTCTGTATGTATTTACACATACATACAAATGTGTCTGTGTGGTTTCTGAGTTGCCAGATTTTATATGATGTTTTTAATGGTCTTTAAGTACATTTTTTCAGACATAAATATTTTCTGGAGACACATTTTGTTGCACTATTTTGTTGAATTTCCCACTTAATAATAATTTTGTGCAGTCCTTTGTGTAACAGAAATAAGATTTTTATGTCATATTTTTTAAATAACAGTTCATTTTTACTCCAGCAGTTAACAGTTTGCGGATGGTCAAGTTTGAACGTCGATTCCCAATCATTGCATTTATTTTTCTTTGGTACAAGCTTCCGTGATTTCACCAACATTCAATTTTTCTGTGGGGTTAACCAGGTCAATTTTTATTGGATAAACTTTTTTTCCCCCATTTTAGATATCAATATAGTGTCACAGCCAAAAAACAGAAATGCGCTGAAACGCTCAGCTGGCACTGCATCGGTAAAAGAAGCGTAAGTAGCCAGAGCTTTTTTTCCATTGAAATATGTCCAGGTAAATTTTTGTTTTTAATACTGACTTTTAAATTCTTATTGAATTTTTGCACTGCAAGCGCTTCAAATCTTGTCTGTCTGTTTTTTTTTCTTTTAGCTAACATATTTGTTAGTAATGAATAGTTAATTTAATGGTCTTCAGGCTACGTTAAATTTTTGCAAATATATTTTATAATGAATGATTATTTTTTACATATTATAATTTGCTCTGGTTTTTTCAGACGCTGGTTGAAAGAGTAATTTTCCTTTATTTAAATTATTAATGTTTCTATTTTTGCATCTTTCTTTTGCAAACCTACGATTTTGACTTATATATCATTGGACAAAAGAGGGTAAGTTGCCAGTTGTACTGCAGTTGCGTTTGTAAATTCATTTTGGCTTTTCTAGTCCAACATGCCACTTTAATACCATGAATTTGTTAATTTTTCTGTAATGAATGTTAAATGTTGCACAACTAGCAGGAAGTTGTAAATCTGGCATATATTTAACAGAGTCTGCAGTACACAAAGCTTTGCTTTTTTATTTCCTCTGATGAGTGACAATCTGGCAATATGTGGGCTTTCTATTTCTTAACATTTAATGTCTGCCATATTTTTAGTTTAATGTTTTTTATAGTTGAAGGAATGAGGTCCCAATTCCTTTAACCATTTAGTTTAGTCAATTATTTTGCAGAGGGAAAGCTGGCAAATGGGTTCTGTGTGCACTTTTTTTTTTTATTTCTGAAGAAAAAAAAACGGTAAATATGCAGTCATAGCAAATACTGGTAATAGCTTAGCTTGTTTTCAGAATGGTTCACTCCTTGGGGGTTGTCGCTGGAGTTATGGAGTTGTGCGCTGTGCGACACTTTTTGGCAGGCCATTATGAGGAAAGAGACTGAGAGATATGTAAGAAAGCCTGGTGCTGTGAAATCAATTCTCTGGCTTTAAGACCCTTTCAGAATGAGATTAGCCACATTTTTATTATGTCAGAAAGTGTGAGTAGGAAAAAGAATCAGGTACTGACACTGCAAAATGTGAGTGTTGTGTTTGAAACCATTTACACACCAAAGGTAGAATTTGTGGTTAATCTACTCCATTTCTCTACTAATGAAAAATCAGATTCCCTGGGCTGGTCACTTAACTCGTATGCCAGATAACAGGCTCCCTAAACCAATTTATTACGGCGAGCTGCGTTGTGGTAAACGCTCCCAAGGCTGCCAGAGCAAATGTTTTAAAGACACTCTGAAAATCTCACTTAAAGCTTTTGGAATTCATCTTGACACCCGGGAGACTGCTGCTAAAGACCGTAATTCGTGGCATACATCATTACATAAGGATGTAGTCACTTGTGAAGCAATCAGGACTGCAAGAGCTGTGAAGAAAAGGCTGGACAGAAAAACCACTGCAGGAGATCCTTCTCCTGGAACGTCAATCATTCTTTGCCCGCATTGTCAAAGAACATTTTGAGCCAAAATAGTCCTTATCAGCCATCTTAGAACTCACGGCTCCATCCTTTCAACCCCACTGGATGAATGAATGGTCATCATAATTCTTGCTGGACAAACAACACTCCATTCTCAGCCACTCCAGCAAATCTGACACAATCCACTGTGTCGGTGGTGTGGGTTTTACAAAATTAGGACCAGGGCGGTATACTCTCTTCTCCTACTCCCACCCTACACCTGGGAGAAACCTGTAGCCTTCTTGGGTAAGGGAGAGAACCTTGCATGTCCTGTGTAGGTTCTACTCATGCTAGTTATTCCCCATTAAAGCATAGGTCTTCAACCAACTCAATCTAAGCCGTCCTGTCTTTGACCATCTCCTGCCACTCTGTCCATGTCCTTCCCTACATTATATCTCTGTTTCTAATTCTCTTCTCCGTGTGTTTTTGTCTCCCTCTGTTTTATTTACTCTGTGGGTTCCAAAAATGGATTTCCTAGTGACGCTATTCTCTGGTGTTCTCAGCGCGTGTCCCTCCAAGAGCCAGAACATGCTTCTCATCTCTTAATTCACTGGTCTTTATTTAGTGCTCTTCATGAGCTGTACATGTGCTTTGGTCATACCATTTAAGTTTATCTCTTCTGTCCAGGTATCCGTTAATGAATGTTTATAGTTTATTAGTAAATGTTTTAGTCCTGCGTATTTCTGATTCACACCATCATTATCATCATGTGCCATGCCAATAAGCATGGACTGTCATGTTTCGCCATCTCGCACGATCACCAGAGTCGTAGATCAGCTCTGTGTTCTTGTCTTGACCATGCCATGTGGCTACTACCTCTACATCTCATAGAGGAGGAGAGCACACTGAACAGAGAGGTAGCTGCCTAGACTACATTTCAAAGTGTGGGCTATAGGAGTTGGATTGTGATTTACTGGGGTACCTTAGTGCAATAAATAGGATCCTTTACCAACCAAACCACAGTAGTTAGTGCACCAAATTACCTACATAGGGTGTCCATATTCAATTCTCGTTTCTGACAGAATTGAGTTTCCCACGAGTGCCGTTGGGAAGAGCCAGAGGTGCCTGTGGTTTATTGAGAGATAAAAGTTCTGAGAGCACTGTTAGGCACACAGAAAGTATGCACCTAAAGCCATATCTCACAGAAAGCATGTTGTCTCTTTTTTTTCTTCTTCTTCTTCTTCTTCTTCTTCTTCTTCTTCTTCTTCTTCTTCTTCTTCTTCTTCGTCTTCCTCTTCCTCTTCTTCTCCTCTCCGTCTCAAGCTTTTCAATGACTGTATTGTTTGTGCTGTAACATTCTGTCCTGGTCTCTTGCTTTCTATCCCACAAAAGGTGTGAGTGTATGTTGACTTATATATGGGGCTCATCACAGACCTTACTACTACTCACAATCATGTAATCTCATTGGACAATGTTTGAGTTTACATGTGTAAACATTGCCTACATTGTTCATTCAGTTGGGTTGCTGGCTAAAAGAGTTAAACAGGCCATACATATCGCGTGTGTACACTCAGACACACACACTCACACACGTTCATACTTACTTCATCGTCATCAAGTACCCAGCCAGCTGGCATGGGCGTCATGTCTCTCCACAGATCTCAGTCCCTGGTGTTCTGGGTCCATGCCAGATCTCAAAGCTACTGGCAACATTCTTGTTGATCACCCTAACGCGGCTGAGTGGCCTACTCTGGCAGCCTGATGCCATTCTTCTCTTTCTCTCCTCCTCCTTTTGCCCTGTATCTACCATTGGAGCTTTGCTGTGTCCTTCCGCTCTCTCCATGTGCTCCCTATATTATTCATCTCTGTCTGTAATTCTCTTCTCCGTGAATGTTTAGGTCTCCCACTATTTCATTCACCTTGTGAGTTCCAGACAAGAGAGTGTCCAGTTATACTGTCCTCAGGTGTTCTCAGTGTGTGTCCTATCTTGTGGGTTCCTACAAGAGAGTGTCCCAGTTATACTGTCCTCAGGTTTTCTCAGTGTGTGTTCTATCTTGGGTAAAAGAGTTAAACAGGCCTCAGGTATGCGTGTGTACACTCAGACACACAACTCGCACACGTTCATACTTACTTCATCGTCATCAGTACCCAGCCAGCTGGCCATGGGGTCATGTCTCTCCACAGATCTCAGTCCCTGGTGTTCTGGGTCCATGCCAGATCTCAAAGCTACTGGCAACATTCTGTGTTGATCACCCTAACGCGGCTGAGTGCCCACTCTGGCCAGCCTGATGCCATTCTTCTTTCTCTCCTCCTCCTTTTGCCTGTATCTACATTGGAGCTTTGCTGGTCCTCCGCTCTCTCCATGTGCTCCTCAGTATTATTCATCTCTGTCTGTAATTCTCTTCTCCGTGAATGTTTAGGTCTCCCACTATTTCATTCACCTTGTGAGTTCCAGACAAGAGAGTGTCCAGTTATACTGTCCTCAGGTGTTCTCAGTGTGTGTCCTATCTTGTGGGTTCCTTACAAGAGAGTGTCCAGTTATACTGTCCTCAGGTTTTCTCAGTGTGTGTTCTATCTTGTGGGTTCCATACAAGAGAGTGTCCAGTTATACTGTCCTCAGGTGTTCTCAGTGTGTGTCCTATCTTGTGAGTTCCAGACAAGAGAGTGTCCAGTTATACTGTCCTCAGGTGTTCTCAGTGTGTGTCCTATCTTGTGGGTTCCATACAAGAGAGTGTCCAGTTATACTGTCCTCAGGTTTTCTCAGTGTGTGTTCTATCTTGTGGGTTCCATACAAGAGAGTGTCCAGTTATACTGTCCTCGGGTTTTCTCAGTGTGTGTTCTATCTTGTGGGTTCCATACAAGAGAGTGTCCAGTTATACTGTCCTCAGGTTTTCTCAGTGTGTGTCCTATCTTGTGGGTTCCATACAAGAGAGTGTCCAGTTATACTGTCCTCAGGTTTTCTCAGTGTGTTTCCTATCTTGTGGGTTCCAGACAAGAGAGTGTCCAGTTATACTGTCCTCAGGTGTTCTCAGTGTGTGTCCTATCTTGTGAGTTCCAGACAAGAGAGTGTCCTACCTTGTGAGTTCCAGACAAGAGAGTGTTCTCAGTGTGTGTCCTACCTTGTGAGTTCCAGACAAGAGAGTGTCCAGTTATACTGTCCTCAGGTGTTCTCAGTGTGTGTCCTACCTTGTGAGTTCCAGACAAGAGAGTGTCCTACCTTGTGAGTTCCAGACAAGAGAGTGTTCTCAGTGTGTGTCCTACCTTGTGAGTTCCAAACAAGAGAGTGTCTAGTTATACTGTACTTAGTGTGTGTCCTACCTTGTGAGTTCCAGACAAGAGAGTGTTCTCAGTGTGTGTCCTACCTTGTGAG
Source organism: Cepaea nemoralis (assembly GCA_014155875.1). Lineage (NCBI taxonomy): Eukaryota > Metazoa > Mollusca > Gastropoda > Stylommatophora > Helicidae > Cepaea > Cepaea nemoralis. The sequence goes on from JACEFZ010012135.1 coordinate 92,960, forward strand.
TTCCAGACAAGAGAGTGTTCTCAGTGTGTGTCCTACCCAGCACCAGCATCTTTTCTTCATCTCTTGGTTCATTAGAATTTGTTTAGTTCTCCCCATGAGCTCCACACTGATGCCAGTCTCATTGAGGCTGAGTTCCACCACAGCTGTTCCAGTAACTACTAGAATGACTGCTGGAAACAATCATTGTATCTTTCCTCTGTAGTTTGCAGTTTCAATTGAAAACCCAACCATTCTGTTGCATGTGTGCATGACTCTTACTGTAGAAGCCATAGAGCATAGGCCTCATGGAGTTCTCTCGACCTCTGTGTTACTTTTTCTGTTGGTTTTCCTCAGGTATGTTTAATTAGTGGTTTATTTGTTACACAAGTTATTTTTACTTGTGTAAACATGCGCCTGTTTTCACTCCTAGCCCAGTAAAGAAGACTCGAGCCGAACCTCCTGGAACTAACCAGTCTCTACAGAGAACTTTGGTCACGTTGATTGAGAGTACAGACACAGAGGAGAAGGTTGGTATATGCGGATATGTTAATACCTTTGTGGGATAAAGTTGATGATAATATTTTTGTGGAATAATATCTGATAATATTTTTGTGGAATAATCTCGATGATAATATTTTTGTGGAATAATATTGATGATGATATTTTTTTGGAGTCATATCGTTGATAATATTTTTTGATGATAATAATTTTGTGGGAAAATATCTATGATAATATTTTTTGTGGAATAATATCGACGACGATATTTTTGTGGAATAATGTTGATGATAATATTTTTGTGGAATAATAATTAACCCTTTTAGGACGGAACAACATTGGGCCAAATTTAGGTTTCCCTCGGAAGAAGACTGAGCCATTTTTTTTGGAGTACAGAAATGACTGAAGTGACAATTTTATAAATTCAAAAAAAAATATTAGAACCCTATATAGATATATACAAGTATATATATTCTTAAAGAGGATATAGTAAAGTTTATTTCTGTGTATGATTGAAGTTGTTTTGTTCATGTTTACGCAAATTTGATAACCTCATTTGTATTTTGTGAAAAATAAAATATTTCATACCACTATGTATGAATTGGTACTAAATATTTAAAAAAAATGGTACTCACCTAAAATTTCCTCATTGAATACCTACACCACTTTAGAATAATTTTAAACACTTATGGTTAAATAAACAACACCTATGAAGTCCCTATTGACATTTGTAATAGGTTGGCTATCAACTGGTGACATGTTTTTTGGTCCGGCCATTGCCATGAAAGGGTATAGATAAAACGATCTTCTTATTCCCAACACACAAAACTACGGGGACACGAGGTTGAAATCCTCATGGGCACTTTCTGTATCACTAAAGTCATTATCTGACAGTCCTGAACTGACAAAATCGCTACTATCAGAGCTAGTCAATGCTAGTACGTCTTCAGGTTCAAAGCTGGCCATTTTAGAACTCAAAAATCCACGAAAAAATGGGTTACTTCGGAAAAAACTGCACAAAATCATGTCCACTTGTCTGAATCACGCTAGAAACGGAAATGTGGCGGCTAAAATAGCTGACGATTGCAAGGAAGCATTTGATTGGTCTGTACTATTAAAAGCAAACCAATCAAAGCAGTTCTTACAACGGGATCGGCCGAACCGGGTTTTTTACTATGACCGTGTGGTAACGTCACGGCCATTATATCGGCCTCGCCGTCTTTAAAGGGTTAATATTGACGATAATATTTTTGTGGAATAATATTGACGATAATATTTTTGTGGAATAATATCTGCATAAAACTAAAATAATTACTTGAGAAGCCAATAAGGTCACCCCATTGCATGATACTGCTTTTGGGCTTTGAAGTGTTATGCTTTCACATATTTTAGGTGTTGGTATAATGAGATGGCCACTCTCCCTGGCGTAGGAGTTAACGTCTTTCTCTGTAATCCTGTATATTCTCGTGAGTAATGCAGCTGCGCGAGATTTGGTAGCAGATCGCGCACGTTGGTTACTTACGGGGGTATATGAGCCGGTCACTCAGAAAGCAATGACAAACTACTGAGTGTAATCTTGCCTAGTACATCATTAGCAATTGAAAAATGCTGGTGTTGACTGCAACGTCCTGTAAGGGATATGCAACATTAAAAAATAAAAATAATGAAATGGGGTGTATAGATCTTTCCCATGCCACCTTTCTTTCCAAGACAGTTACCAGGGGTCACAGCTGGCCAGGAACACAGGAAACCCCGGAGGTGGCACGGTAGAATAGCACAGTAGGGAAAACACAAGAAAATGACAGAAGAGACTGAAAAGTCGTGTATTGTGGCCAGGAAACAAATTGCATTTTTTTAAAAGTGAGATTGTGAAAGTGTTATGTTATTCGGGAATGTTTGGCCTGTGTAAGCTATACACATTCAGCAAATAAGAACGATATCAGTGGTCCCGAGTAACCCTTCCCTTTCTTGCATTGTTTGTTCAAAAAATCTTGAGTATTGGACATCTTGTTTCCTCTCTCTCTCTCTCTCTCTCTCTCTCTCTCTCTCTCTCTCTCTCTCTCTCTCTCTCTCTCTCTCTCTCTCTCTATCTATCTATCTATCTATCTATCTATCTCTCACACTCTCCTTCATCTACCTAGACAAATCAAGGTGCACCATTCTCATTCTCAAAGTTGGGACAAATCAGAGTGCACGAGTCTCATTCAGTGTTTGGACAAACTATAGAGTGCACCATTTTCATTCTCAATGTTGGGACAAAGAAGGCAAAGAGTTTCCTTTCTGGGAGTTGATTAACCTCACCAACTACTTTCCTCTTGGTTGTACTGTCAACTCCAAATACTGCTCAAGCCATCTCCAGAAGTTACTAGAAGAAATCCACTGCAAATAACTCAAGGTGCTGTCCATAGACATTGGTCTACTGCAGGACAATGCCTTGGTCATACAGCTCATGGTACCATCGACCCTGCCCAGCATTGTATAGCATCATGCCACATTCACCGTACTCACTCAACATGACGCCAGGTGACTTCTTGTTTCCAAATGTGAAGAATCCGCTTCTGGGAAGTCTTTTTTCTAACAACCAGCACTTGACCACTGACCTGGAGATAGTTTTCCTGGCCCAGACAGTGAGTTCTACAATCAGGACATCAGGAGTGAAGAGGAGATGGGAAGAGTGCGTAACTTTGAGCGGTGAGTACATAAAAAGGACTAAAGTTCACACCACATACGTGCTGTGACTCCGTCATACTTAGGTGCTAAACTATTTGACCGCCCCTTACAAACCACTACACAGATGAGAGTGAGTGAGGAAAATTTTGTTTAGCATCAGATCACAATAAAATTGGACAGAAGCTGTTTTCCTAAAACCTAACGAGAGAAAGAGATGCTTGACAAATATTCCTGCAAAAAAAAAAGCAGCCTGCTTGCATTTTTACCACTATAAACTGCGGGTTTGTAACCCATCTGAAGACAGGAGCGGCATGTTTGTCTCCGGCCACAAAATAGCCATATTTTGTGGAATCCACACAGCTTTGAAAAGTTTATGTAATCGGCTTATGAAAATGCACTTTTGTTTTACCCCAGGGTGCAAAAAAACCTGGCACAGCTACACAACCTTCAGCAGGAGATGCAGTCAAAAATGCGGTTACCAAATCTCAGGCGACAATTTCTAAACCCGCAAGTGTCAAAACTAATTGTGAGTTTCATGTGTTGTTGTCTTTTGTGCTGTTAACTTAGTGTATTGGATCAATGGCTCTGTTTATGTAGATTGTATGTAATGGGCCTTGATTTATTTCCTCAGACTGGAGTCGTGCATAAATACTAAAATAACTTGGAGTAAACTTGTCAGCTCCGACAGGCAATCTGGTATGGGAGGGGGAATCCAGGAAAGAAACCTCAACCGTTAAAATCAGAAGGTACTCGCCCAAGTGGCACGGGAATATAAAGCGGACATCTGCGAATTAAAATGGATTCTATATAGCAAATGTTGATCACCAAAGACGAAGAAAGATATAAGTTCCGATACAAAGCTTAAGTGCAAAACAGCATGTTTCGCCATGTCCAGTCACTGACAGGATAGAAAACGTGATTTTCGCTGACAGGAAGATTGTATTTCATGACCATGGTTGGATGAGAGTTTGACACCTGCTCTCATCTGCTGACGGGAAAAAAACTGGCTACCTGTTCCTCAGTGCATTCAGGCAAACAAAACATGATGGTTTTATTACGTTGCAGACCCAAAAGCAGTTTCCTGCTTCAGAAAAAAAAAATGGGGGGGGGGGAGAGAGAGAGAGAGAATTAGTACAAATGATTGTATTATTGTTATTTTCATTATTATATAATTTCCAAAAGTCACATCGGAGTCAGGCACTTATGTTCAGTTCACCGTTCGCCTTGTTTGGTTTTGGACTGGACTGCACAAGTCTTGGTATCTAACTTATTCTGTTTCTATGTATTGTCCTAGTCCAGGCTCACGATCTGCAGATAGAAGTGCTGTGAAAGGAAACATAGGAACCTAACAGGAAGATACAAACGGAAAAAACTCTCAGAAAGGATAACAATGCAACTACCAAAAAAGGCAAATTTCAGGCACTTTCAGAAAAAAAGCAACAAGACAAAGGACATGGAAGAAATATTCAGAAAGGGACAATGTGACCTAGCACACCAAAACAACTTGGAACTCAAACAGAAAATAGAGCCTGACTGACACAGAAGCAGTCAACCCCAGCATTTATTGTTTGCCATTTGCTAGGCAATTTAGGTCAGTTGTTTGCCATTAATGTTTTAATGGACCGACATCATCCTGCCATGAAGTGACAATGTAAAGCGGTCTGTTTCCATAATCACCTGCAGCTGATGTGAAATCCATGATTCAATTTTGTGGAACTTCACCATCCCCTAAGCCAAGGCATCATTCAGATATATCTACAGCTACCTATGCAGATTATTTATGATGTCCTGAAATGACCTCTTGTTTAATTTAGAAGTTCTCAAGGATCCAGACATCATTTTCCCGCTCAATTTCCAAGTGATCCCGCTATCGTGTCTCCACTTTGCATTGGTAGAGGTGCTTACATGTTTCAATGACCCCAAGAGATATGCTGAAGGTAGCACAGCTACTGGTAGGGTCTCCCATGTCGGACAGGTCAAGGGGTAGGAACCAAATGAAGAGAAACACAAACCTGCTGCCTTGTAGATTGGCTGGGGACTTGGTCAAAGGTTAGAGAAAGCAAACTTGACAAAATGCTTGTCAAAGTCATGTGTACTGAGCCTCAGGCTTGATGAAACAATGCAAGACATTCACTTGATGATATGATATCAGTTTCTCAGTTCCAATCAAAGCCTAACTGTCTGTTTCCTGTACGACAGGGCCGGATGTGCTGATCTGTGGCGTGTGTAAGATGCAATTTACCAGCCTGCACAGTCTTGCTCAGCATAAGAAGGTCCCATGCCAGCTGCATGTCAGCACTCAGGCCAAAGATGAATCTATCACTGAAGGTATGTTGGGTTTTAACTCTAGTTAGCCAAACTGGCTCACTAGCTGAGTGTTGTTTATGTTTGGGGTGATTTAGTTAGATTTTACATTGAAACATGAGCTGCAGCTCGACAGAGCGGGTCTACCCTCATCATGTAGTAAATCCTTGACAGATCATAGTCTTCATCACAGACCCCAGGAAAGATTCAATCCTCTGCTACATGCATTTCCAAGCACACAAAATAAAATAACACAAAGGCATGAAACTATTTTCACAGCTGGGGATTCTCAGATAAGTAGCACATTCTGTTGATTTTTTCATTTTCTTGTCATTGCTTTCATTTGTTTTCATCTTTCCTTTCTTCTCATTCTTTTATTATGCCATAATGTAGTCACTGTAGTGTCTTCCCCATGTTTATATGTTGTTGTTTTTTTTTTTTTTTTTGGGTGTACAGTGAAGTACATAGTTCTTCTTATCAGAAATTCCTCTTATAACAGTTCAAGCATATAGTAATGCATTTACAACGTACACTACAGTGTTGTTCTTCAGAACAGAAATTCACCACATCCAAGATCGCCTTAAGTGGTTTGCACTGTATTTGTTTGCTGATGAAGGCTAGTCGCCCCAACATCCTTTGTTTTTCTGTAATTGTGTTCTGTAAAGCAGCATTACTTCATGTTATTATTAAATTGTTTACATTTCTACAGTTTTATCTCAGTTCCACTCATGTTATTCATGTTTTCAAGCACAAGGCGTTTGTGTTGTGTTGTGTTGTTTGTCCCCTGCCTGTTCTTTCAGGAACCATGACTGTTCATTCTAAACCAGTTTGATGTGGTTACAGTATCTCAGTTTTCTCAGACATTTTCTCCCAGTCCAACATGGTGGATAGGCGTTTGAGCTCTCTAGGGTGTTTGTTTCTTCTGATTACAGCTTGCTTACGCATTTTCCTCACGTCGGACTGATAGTACATGGTTCTATCGCCCAACTACTGAGTTAAGTGCTTAGAGCAACACTGTGAGCTGTGGGTTTATTGTGGCATGCTTTTACCTTTTACATCTGTCCGCGGTTTTGTATTGTGAACTGCATGTTCAGAAAATGGCGGCGGCCGGTTGCAGAACTAGCTAGTTTTGCATTATGCAGTAATGTATGTAAAGCTGCTGCATTTCTAGTGACTGCCGCTTCCATCGGCGATGGCTAATTTTCATGGCGGACTGTTGTATTGGCATTCTGGCAATGGCCTTATGCATGTACTTGCCTGTGTGTGCTGTTGGTTTGTCGATACTACTGGTTGTTTCACTTTTCATATGGGGCCGTGAAGAGCATTTTGTGATATTCACTTTCACAGGGACAGGCCATTATGGGGGTGACCCTTTGCTGTGAAGTTGGAACCGCGACTACCTAACTATTGGACATCTGACTATTTATGAGACAGTATTTTTATGTTTTGGATGTTAGATCTTGTAGAAGGTCTTTTTTTTAATTTTTGGGTGCATTTCTTCCATGGTATTCCTAGAATTGGGAAGCTGAGTCGCAAAGAGCACTTGTCACAAACATCAGAAAGAAGCAGCCATCGTTGTTTGTCACATTATGAGAAGACAAAAACTGGAAACATGTTATGACAACCGGAAAGATTTGTGGACAGACAGATAGAGGAAGACAGCATGAGAAAATTATTGATAGTCTTGTTTTGTGGCACAAAAGAGAGACAACACATGATTTGATTCGTGCTTCCGGAGATTGCAATTTGTGGAGAAGCATGACTTCCCACGAGATCCGGCCAGTCACTTGATGATGATGATGATTCAAAGAATTGGTCTGTAACATTTAAGATCAAGAGCCTAGATGTTCTTCTTGGGTGTCTGGTATATGATTCACAGGCATATGTTGTAACAGAACGGATGCATGTTCTTGGCAATTGTATTTGTACGGGGACAGATTGGCTGGGTCTGCACCACTTTGTGGGGTCAGGGCACTGTGGAATCGTATTATAATGTAGAAGAACAGATAGATCTTCACAGTTTGATAGAGAATTGTTCATTCCACCTGCCGGGCAGTTGGGCTTAAATGTTGACTTCTGATCCTAGACTTGAGGACAAATTACAAGTACTTTAGAAGTCTGACTGGGTTAATAGGGAAAGCTAGCCCTCATACAAAATCTGTCCATGCACTCTCTAATAGTGACAACTAATAGTTGTAGTTGCAAGTGGGTGCACTACACCCAAGTTCAAAGTGAGATATTGCAACAACAAAATGTGTACACACAAAATATTTCATGGTGTTTTGATCAACCCTGGGTGGGTTTTTCTGGGCACTTTTACATTCAGTAGTTTGCCATTGCTTTGTAAACGTGAAGTCCTCACTGAAGTCTAATTGACTATGTGTGGAATTAACTAACCCACTACCCTGTCACCAACGCATAGTGAGTTTAAGTGTGGGTACAAAGACATAATTCCGTGATCTTCTCCACAGGTGGCCGCGGTGAGCCAGCCAACCTGCAGTGTGCTATGTGCGAGGCTGAGTTCAACAGTGCCTGGGCCCTGTGCCTGCACTGCACCGAGGAGCACAACATGTCCATCTACAAAGTGGAGGTTAGTACACCAGCTACAGGGGCTTTGTCCACCTTTTCTCTGTGTGTCCATGTTGTCTGGGCCAGTCTATGCGTTCTAGAGCTGTCCATGTTTTCTAGAACACGTGGTTTCATTGGTCACTTGTTCAGCCATTATTCAGTCATGAAATCCTCTCTGTCTCGCTCTCCCTCCTTCTGTCTGTCTCTTTCTTTCTCTCCCTCCCTTTGTCTGTCTCTTTCTCTGTCTCACTGTCTCTGTCTCTCTCTCCTCCTCCCTCTGTCTCTCTCTTCTTCTCTCTTTCTTTGTCTCTCCCTCCTCTTTCTCTCTGTCCCTGTCTCTACTTTTCTCTTTTACTGTCTCTCCTTCCCCCTCTCTTGCTCTCTGTATCTCTGTCTCTTCCCCCTCTTCCTCTATGTTTCTCTTTTTTTATCTTTCTCTTTCTTTGTCTCTCCCTCCCCCTCTCACTGCATATCTCTCTCTCTCTCTCTCTCTCTCTCTCTCTCTCTCTCTCTCTCTCTCTCTCTCTCTCTCTCTCTCTCTCTCTCTCTCTCTCTCTCTCACTCTCTCTCTCATCCTCTGTACCTCTGACTCTTCTTTACTTTTACTTTCTTCTTCCCTTTATCACTCTCTCTCTCTCCCTGTCTGTTTTTTTTTTCTTTCTCATAATGTCTGCATCCCTCTCTGTTTCTCTCTCAACCTCTCTGTGTTGATGTCCCTCTCCCACTAACTTGGTAACCTCTCTTTCTCTCTCTCTCTTTCTCTCTCTCTCTACCTCTCTCTTTCTACCTCTTTTCTCTCTCCCACCCCTGTCTGTTTCACTTCTTTCTGTCTCACTGTCTCTTTGTCTCACCCTCTCTGTATCTTTCTCTTAAATGTCTCTATCTGTCTATCTATCTATCTATCTATCTGTCTATCTATCTGTCTGTCTGTCTATCACATTGTCTCTCACTTTATATCTCTCTCTCTCTGTTTCTATTGCTCTGTATCTTATTCTCTCTCTCAGTGTGGCTCTCTCTCTCTATCTTGCTGTATCTGTTTTTTGTCTCTCTTTGTCTCTCCTATGTATCTGTCTCTCTTTTTGGATCTATCTCTTGGCCTCTGTCTGTCTGTCTTGTCTCTCTCTCTCTCTCTCTCTCTCTCTCTCTCTCTCTCGCTCTCTCTCTCTCTCTCTCTCTCTCTCTCTCTCTCTCTGTGTTCATGTAGACTATGCATGCTTAGTTTATCTCGATTCCTTCCACAGGGCGACCCAAATTCTATTGCCGGTGACCAGTTGGATGGTGTAAGTTGTTGAATTATTACTTGTCATTTAACCATTTCTTCAGTAGAGTAATAGGGCACCTGCCTAGTGTCATGGAGGTTCCACAAGATTCCCCGAACTGTGAGGTCCTGAGCTGATTGTCACCTCAGGAATCAAGGCCCATGTGAGAGAGAGAAAGATTGAGTTCAAACGTACAATTTCCCCCATGCCTCTTCTTCCTGGACACAGAGGTATGAGGAGTCTGTGGCACAGCATCAGGCAGCTTGCAGATGGACATCTTTACTGTCTTCTTCTTATTCCTGTGATCTCCCACGGAGACTAACGACCTCAAACAACTTGTTCATGATGGGCGGGATGTTGCAGCTGAAGCTGTCTGCGAGATGAGGCATGCAGCCTAGTGGCCAACCCTCCTTGGTCAAATCTTATGGCATGCTGTTAGGGTGCCGTGGTGCTGTAATCACACAGATGATCTTTCCTCTGGCAACATGCACACCCTGAACCATTTCATTAACATGTTTGAGGCCGAATGGATCAGAGTGCTTTTTCTTAAACATCCGATGTACTGATGTCAACAGTTTCTAGGCATGTTATGAGAAGAAATAATTGGAAACCTTACTTGGTGACAACTGGCAAGATCAAGGGGAAGACAGAGAAGTACATACCTGGATGGCTTGTCCACGTGGTATGGTTGAGACAAGAACACGGAGCTGATCCACGACTATGGTGATCGAGTGAAATATGCAAATCATGTCTGCCCACACTTATCGGCATGGCCATGATGGATGGTGTTGATGCTGAGGTAGGGGGGTTCAACCGATGCACCGGTCAGTTGGTCTAAAATTTTGGCTTCTTATCCTTGACTTGGGGATGTAAATTACAAGTACGTCTGAAGCCAAAGTGGGTTTACCTGATGGCAAGGGACATTGGTAATAGGGAAAGCTTATATACGTGCAAATATCAGTCCAGTGCTATTAGAAGTAGCATGTATGGACTACGCTTGAGTTCAGAATGAATGACCGCCCCCAAAAAAAAAAAATAAACATGCTTTTCTGTTCGCAGACAAATTCATAATTATTGATTGCTGCTGCTTCTTCTTTCATTCGCTGTTTTTCATAGCGTGTTTGCGTGGCATCCTGATTGCTGTGGTGTGCCTCCTGGCTGATTGCCTTTATCTTCTTTTGCTAGGGTAGACTGGTCTTACTCAAGTTTAGATATGTATGTATATACATGCATGTCTGTACATATGTACATGTCTAGAGCAGTCTGGTTTTAGAGCGCCAGAGACTCGCCACCGCCCCTTCTCCTGGTGATTAAAACAGTTCTGCCACATGGTCAGAAGTTGGACTTTTGCTGCCAGAGGTGATGGAGATACAAGCCATGGGATATTTTGCCAGGTTGGGTGCTCACCCTCAACTCTGTTCCCCCGGCTATAACAGCAGTTTGGAACCTCGATTGACGCTCATAGAAGTAGACATTAGAGGACACACTGGACATCATGATTATGTGCTGTCTTATTGGCCTCAAGAGTTTTGCAACAATTTATATTTTCTGTGGGGTGTTTAGCTCGTAGAATTTTAGTAGAGTTTTGGAACTAAATGACGTGCGGTTTATGCATCATGGTTCTTGTTATCCTAGTTCTTCTTCTTTCGTTCACTTGAAATTTGTCTATAACTGCAATGTTGTCTCTTGTATGGACGTCCTTGTCTTGTTTAGTTCACCCACCTATCCATGGAGTTTCTCTCTAGGCCAGAAAGTTTGCCTAGATATGTTGTATTTTGGGCCGTCTTGGAGTATGTGCTCTGCTGTGCTATTAGGGGCGTTCATTTGAAACCCGTTCTTCTTCTTCTTCTTCGTTCATCCGGAGTTTTTTTTCGGACGTGATTGTGTTGTGCCTGTTTACAGCAGAGCTGCGTTCTTGCGCCGTTAGGCCGACACATCCGACTTCTGCGGGCATTTGTTGACCGGGTTAACCTTCCCGGGGAAACCCGTTCCAATGGCTTTATTACAAAAGGATGAAAGAAACATTAACCGATGTGGTAGAATTAAACAAAGCATTCATTATGAATGAATTATGCACCATGGGTTGGTCAGAAGTCACCGCCGTAGGCATTCAGGCAAGCATCCCATTGCTTAGGTAGGCAGTGAATGCCGTCCGCAAAAAAGGATTGTGGGTGCTCCCTGGAACCAAGTGTTTACCGCATTCATTACACCTGCATCTGTGTGAAAGTGAAATCGTTGCCCCTTGAGAGCTTTTTTTTAGAGGTCCGAACAAATGAAAATCGCATGGTGACAAATCAGGGCTATAGGCTGAATGTTGCAGAATTTCCCACTTCTTCCTTGCTAATGCTTCCTGCACAATCTTTGTGACATGCGGATGAGCACTATCGTGCAACAAAATCACACAGCGAGAAAGCATGCCAGGTCGTTTATTCTTGATGGATTTTTGCAGCTTGTCTAGTGTTTGCAAGTAGTGTGTAGAGTTGATGTTGACACCAGGTTCTTTAAAGTTGGCCATCAATAGCCCTTCATGGTCAAAAAATGCGCTTAGCATAACCTTATCAGCGGAAATCTGTAACTTGAACTTTTTGGCTTTGGGTGATCCAGCATGCTTCCATTGCATGCTCTCTCTTTTGCTGTTCAGCTCAAAGTGGTGACACCATGATTCATCGCCTACCACTATGCGGAAGAGAAATGCATCACCCTCCACTCTGTAATGCAGCAAGTGGTTCAAACACCATCCCATGCGTTCCTCTTTTTAGTGGTCGGTCAATATCCGTGGTACCCACTATGTGAACACCTTCTGATATTGCAGTTTCTTACGAACGACCTTTTGAATTGTCCCAATTGACACATCAAATTCTTTTGCCAGCGAACGTATGCTTCAACAACAGTTCATCTATACTGCTGCATCAATTTTGGCGATGGTTTTTTTCTGTTGCAACAATATACACTTGACCTGGCCGTCGAAGATCTGTCGTGAACTGACGTCCTTTCTGAAACATTTGTGCCCAGTCTGTCACTGTTGTCTTCGACACAGCATTTGTTACCGTACGCTGCCTGCATTCTTCGATGAATGTCCACTAGTCGATATCCTTCAAATGAAAGAAACTGAATCACCGCTCTTTGAGCTTCTTTGGGTGGATTTTTGGATCAACCCGGCCATTTTCTAAACGGTCAGAAACAGAACCTATGCACCATGGGATGATGAGCACTTGCTCTTTTATTCATTGGTCAGTACTTATCACATGACTATGACATGATGATGTTCGACGTACGCAATTACACGCGGTGCGGCACGAACGAATTTCAAATGAACGCCCCTTATAATTCACATGTGTACATGGCTGATTTGGGGACAGTCCAGATATTTCACCCGCGGTTAAAGGTGAGATGACTGACAAACTGTGGTATGCGGGATTACAATTACATCCATAACCCCTTGTCAATGAACAGACACGCTGGAAAACATCTGAGAGAACTTGGTGACAACTGGCAGGATTGAGGAGGAAAGAACAAGAGGAGGGTAGAGAAGTAAATACCTGGATGGCATAGCCACTTGGTATGGTCGAGACAAGAACATGGAGCTGATCCACAACTCTGGTGATCGTGTTAAATAGTGAAAGATGACCACCTATGCTTTTTGTCATGGCACATGATGATGATGAACATGATCCATGACCCTTTGGGTCATCCGTCTCTCTCTCTCTCTCTCTCTCTCTCTCTCTCTCTCTCTATATATATATATATATATATATATATATATATATATATATATATATATATATATATATATATATATATATATATATATATAAACACTCGAAAACTCACCCATTCAAGCACAGGAAGACTTATCTGGTGGCCATGACTGGGCAAGTCAAGTTAGCCTGTTTAGAGACTCAGAACAGGAAGTGACAGTCAGTAGTCACATGTACACAAAGTTAAATATGGGATCTAAAGCAATATGTATGTGCGGGTAGGCAGTTTAAACTGCACAACATAAACTACACTGTATGGAGCACAGCTCAGAAAGGTCTGTTCTGTCACCAGATGAAAGATGCCTGTCTCTAGTTAGTTTTAACCCTGATTTCGAGTGAGTAAAAAAATGTTATGCTGTTACATGCCCTCAATTAAGTGTTTGTTTATATGCCACAAAACTTGATGTCAGCAATTCTTTTTTGTTCCAGATTAAAGAAGAAATAGATGGTTCTGGAAATAGCATCCAATGATTCACCAACATTTGAATTGTTGTTATACACGCATTTGTTGACGTGGGTTGCCAGGTTGCTATTTTATTGGGCCAAACCACAGTTTTGTGCTAGCTGGTCAGAATGTTTTTTACATGCATTTTCCAGAGAGATTGTGGCCCCGTTGTTTTTTGCCAGTCTGCATTTGTTTGCTTTGGGGGTTTGTGTGAATAGTTTGTGTTGTCTGTGACATAGTGTGTCGATACATGGCTAGAGTGTCTGTGACATAATATGACAGCGATTAATTTGTGTTTGGTATAATGTAGCAGTGCATTACTTTGTGTCTGTGGCATGATGTGCCAATACATTGACCGGTGTGTCTGTGACATGATATGATAGTGCACAAATTTTGTGTCTGTGTCATGATCTAGTGGTGCACTAACTTGTGTGCCTGTGATGTGATGGTGCACTGACTTGTGTGTCTGTGACATGATATTGCACAAATTTGGTGTCTGTGACGTGATCTGGTGGTGCACCAAGTTTTGTGTCTGTGACGTGATGTGATGATGCACTGACTTTTGTGCCTCTGTTGCTGTTGTGTGTCAATTATCACAACTAGTAGATGCATGTGATCTGAAATCGGAAATTTGAAGGAAATGAAAATATAACATTCCTTAAGACATAGCTCCTGAGAAGAAAACTCAAGGTCTCATGGGCAACAAAGATGGCAGTCATGAAGTATGGCAGGCCATGGTGGAGTGGGTCTAAACATACTGATTCCAGGACTGAAAGGTCATTAATATTATATCTACATGTGAGTGAATGCATTTTAGACTGAAAGGTCATTAAGATTATATCTACATGTGAGTGAATGAATTTCAGGACTGAACGGTCATTAAAATTATATCTACATAAATTTATATCTACATAAATATATTTGGGCAACTGAAATCCCAGTCAGTCCACTGCTGGTTACAGGAACTGAAATCTCAATCATGACCTATGTAAGGACATGATGATTACAGTCACCACCCATGTAAGGGTATGGTGATTAGACTCATCACCCACGTATGGACATTATGATTGTCATCATCCACATATGGACACAATGATTACATTCACCCACATAAGGATGTGGTGATTACAATCATCACCCACATAAGGACATGATTACAGTCATCACTCGTGTAAGAGCATGGTGATTACAATCAACACTCGTGTAAGGACATGATGATTACAATCATCACTCACGTAAGGACATGATGATTACAATCATCACTCATGTAAGGACATGATGATCGGCATTTGTTTAGTAAAGTTAATGAGAGCAGAGTCTGGAGTCAGCTTTCACAGTTGGCAAGATCTAAGGTCACAGTTCGAGTGAGAACATCCGGGAGGCTAGGGTGGGAAATGTTCAGCTATGGGACACAGGACAGATGGTTGTACGAAGGTCAGGGTTGTGGCTGTGTAGGGTCATGGTTGTTGACATAGCTCCGCATGCCTGTTTTCATAGGTTGTTATTGATTTCTGTTTGTGAGCTGAAAGACGACACCTGCAACTGCCTGCTTGTTGTTGAGTGTTCCGTACGTTTCATTGTGGACACAATCATGTGAGAATATTAAATGCCTGTTTGATTGCTTATTTGTTTCTTTGGGGACATGAAGTCATAATAAGCAGTAAATGGTTATTTGACTGCAAAATGTTAAAACTTGTTTCTTTGGAGAAACTAGCATTCGTAAGAAAGCAGTAAATTCCTGCGTCGTTGCTAGCTCATTTCTTTACGGCAGAAAAAAAACATCGTGGAAAAAGGGAAGAGTAAATGCCTATTTTGTTGCTGAGAATCGTTCTTGTACCTCTGTTTACATGTTGTTACTTTTATGCATTTTTTAAAACCAAGCTATTTATCTGTGCCGATTTGATTTTGTTCTTTATTTCTACTTTTTGCCGCATAGAAGTTATTGCTTATTTGACATTGTTTGGCATATTTTTGTCACAGATACTTCACTGGGAATGCTGGCACATTACCATCTGTCACCTTTACCTTCGGCTAATGATCTTTGTTTTTAATAAATATCGTAACTATACAAATCAGCGTGCTGAAAAATTGTGCCTGGCCTTTTTCTTCTGTGTGGGAACAAAGTCATGAATTTATGGGAGGCCAGCATGGTCGAATGGACAAGAGCGCTTTTAAACTTCCGGTGTGATGATGCAGAGGTAGCTGGTTCAACCCCTACACTGGTCAGTTGGACTTCTCATCCTTGACTTGGCGGCATAAATTACAAGTACATCAGAAGTCGGAGTTGGTACGCCTGATGGCGAGGGACACTGTTAATAGGGAAAGCTAATCTACGTGCAAAACTTAGTTCAGTGCACTAGAAGCAGCAGCGCGGGTGTGGACTAAGCTTGAGTTCAAAGCCAGGAAGCTCCCAAAAAATGAAAGAAACTGAAGGCAGTGGAGATGTGGGCTTTTGAGAGGAATATTGAGAATATCATGGACAGGGAGGAATGTTGAGAATATCATGGACAGGGAGGAATGTTGAGAATATCATGGACAGGGAAGAATGTTGAGAATATCATGGGCAGAGAAGAATGTTGAGAATATCATGGGCAGAGAAGATTGTTGAGAATATCATGGGCAGAGAAGAATGTTGAGAATATCATGGGCAGAGAAGAATGTTGAGAATATCATGGGCAGAGAAGATTGTTGAGAATATCATGGGCAGAGAAGAATGTTGAGAATATCGTGGACAGAGAAGAATGTTGAGAATATCGTGGACAGAGAAGAATGTTGAGAATATCATGGGCAGAGACAAATGTTGATAATATCGTGGACAGGGACAAATGTTGAGTATATCACGGACAGGGACAAATGTTTAGTATATCGTGGACAGGGACAAATGTTTAGTATATCGTGGGCGGAGACAAATGTTTAGTATATCGTGGGCGGAGACAAATGTTGAGAATATCGTGGACAGGGACAAATGTTGAGAATATCGTGGACAGAGGAGAATGTCATGGACAGAGAAGTATTTTGAGAACAACATGGACAGAGATGAATGTAAAGAATATGGACACAGAAGAATGTTGAGAATATTGTGTAGAGAGAAAAATGTGGAGAATATCGTGGACAGAGAAGAATGTTGAGAATATTGTGGACAGAGAAGACTTGAGAATATTATGGACATGAATGTTGAGACTATCATGGACACCGAAGAATGTTGAGTATATCGTGGACAGAGAAGTATGTTGAGAATATTGTGGTCAGAGAACAATATTAAGAATATCATGGACATGTTGGGAATATGGACAGACAAGAATATTGAGAATATGGACACGGAGAGCTTTATTGAGTTCATCCTGATGTGCAGAAGAAAACCATGGGAAATTGGCAGACAAGTGAGGAATTATGTGGAAGAGGTGGTTTTATAGAAAAATAATAACACTGGACTGACAGAAAGAGCAATGGCAATATCTTGAAAGAGGTTAGCTCACACAGAAAACTCACTCACATCTTTGGGTATGTCATGAGACTTGGGGAGGGGGAAGGATTGTCATCACTAGTGTCTGCCCCTGATCAGGCACTTGAAGAATATTGGAGAGTCATGGCACCAGGCACCTCATGTAGAAGAATATTTGAAATGCTGTATTGGCTGGTCTAAATTGAGAATTGGGTGTCATTCCTATGATCGGTTTATGGTTTAATTTGATTTGCTGGTTTTTACTTCATGTAAGTGGGTTTCAGTGAACTATGAAATGTTTCTGTTTCCCAGCCTGGTTTCGCTGGTGCGCTGAAACCATTGTCTAGGCAGTTACTGGAGTACAATAAAATCATTTGTCATTCTCGTGTTTGTTGTTTAGTCTTGATGAATAGAAAACAATCCATCGACAGTTGGGATTTCATGTGTGCTTGAAATTTTCAGATTACTATGGATGGCTTAGTTTCCCAAGAACAGTTAGGATTCCTATTGGTAACTAGGAATCTCATGGAAAGTTAGAAATCCCATGGACAGTGAAAATTCCCATCAATGACTAGAAATCCCATGGGTAGTTAGAATTTCCATCGATGACTAGAAATCCCATGGACAGTGAGAATTCTCATCAATGACTAGAAATCCCATGGACAGTTAGAATTTCCATCGATGACCAGGAATCACATGGACAGTTAGAAATCCCAACAATGACTACGAATACCTTGAACAGTTAGGATTCCCACGGATGACTAGGAATTCCATAAATAGTTAGGGTTACCATCAGTGACTAGGAATCCCATGGACCGCTGTCTGGTACAATACCATTACTGCAAGAGGTAACTCACAGACACGGGCTACTTACTTCAGGGGCAGGCAGTCATTTGTTTTCACATTATAAGCAGATTAAGCACAAGACCGTTGTAATAAATGAGAAGTTTTAGGGAAATTGACAAACATCAACTGGAGAAAACGAAATGAAAATTATAGAGCATAATAACATCAGTATCTCCAGGCTCAGAACAAGTGGCTTTGGGCTCAGAGCAGACCTCCAGTAAATGGGTCTCGAAGACTGCCAGTTGCATCTGTCGAACACCTTAGGAAACAGCAGCGAGCATTTTACAAGACTGTCCAGAATTTGGCAGAGAGAACGTGGAAATCTGGTCCACGGAGAGCTACTCTACAAGAAAGCTGGTGGGAGATGTCATGGGGACTGTTCAGTTCATCATCATCTCGTCTTGTTCCTCATGACGTCGTTGTGAAGCATACACAGCAGGAAAGAGCCCGTTTATGGGCTTCATATATAGAGATTCCCATGGACTCTGTTATTTCCTCTGTCAATCGTTTATGTAGCCGACCTCTTCTGGTTCCATTTGGTCTGTGTATCATTGCTTGTTGTGGTATACTGTCAGTTGCTGGCCTAGTTGTCTGGCAGAGCCATTTCACTTGCTGTTTTCTAATGAAATCTAGCGCTGCTATTACACCCACTCAAGTCCTGGTTTCATCATGCCCCATTCTCTCTCTTCTTGATACATTGAGTATTCTTATCAGGAGTCTCATTTCCATTGCAATTTTTTTTCTGTCATTGTCCAAGTTTGACATTGGTAGCATAGAGTTTGTAGGAATATTATGTTGTAGAGTTCTTTTTAGGTATCTACTGAGACGTGTTTGTTCTTTAGTATTGTTGCCATTTGTCCAATGAGTTGGTTTGCCTTATAGCATCTGTTCTAGATCTGATCTCTATTCATCCATCACCTGTGATACAATAGATGCCTAGCAAATTGATCATTGAAGAAGCAGAGGGGAATTGTTGGATGGTGTGACCAAGTGCCCTTGCACAATAGCCAGCTGTCAGACCATCAAGTTTAATACACAGACTTAGAACACCAAGTTTAACTACACAGACTTTAACCATCAAGTTTAACTGTACAGATCTAGAGAATCATGTTTAACTACATAAACTTAGAACATCAAGTGTAACTACACAACTTAGAACAATGTGTGTAACTATACATACGTAGAACATTAAGTTTCACAGATTTAAAACATCAAGTTTAGCTACACAGATTTAAAACATCAAGTTTAGCTACACAGATTTAAAGCTTCAAGTTTAGATACACAGATTTAAAGCTTCAAGTTTAGCTACACAGATTTAAAGCTTCAAGTTTAGCTACACAGATCTAAAACATCAAGTTTCCTCAAACCCAATCAGTTATTTATCTCTTAGCCCTATCATTATTTCTTTATCTCCTAACCCAATCAGCTATTACTTTTATCTCCTCCTAATGCAATCAGTTATTTATCCTCTTCTAACCCAATCGAATATTACTGTATCTCATTCTAACCCAATCAGTTATTATTTTATCTCCTAACCCAGTCAGTTATTACTTTATCTCTTAACCCAATCAGTTATTACTTTATCTCCTTCTTACCCAATCAGTTATTACTTTATCTCCTTACCCAATCAGTTATTACTTTATCTCCTAACCCAATTGGTTATTACTTTATCTCCTAACCCAGTCAGTTATTACTTTAACTCCTATCCCAATCAGTTATTACTTTATCTCCTAACCCAATCAGTTATTACTTTATTTCCTAATCCAATCAGTTGTTACTTTTATCTCCTAACCCAATAAATTATTACTTTATCCCCCTGTAACCCAATCAGTTATTACTGTATCTCTTTCTAACCCAATTAGTTATTACTTTATCTCCTAACCGAATCAGTTATTACTTTATCTCATTCTAACTCAATTAGTTATTACTTTATGTCCTAACCCAATCAGTTATTACTTTATCCCCTTCTAACCCAATCAGTTATTTTATCTCCTTCTAACCCAGTCAGTTATTACCTTATCTCCTTCTAAGCCAATCAGTTATTACTTTTTTATATCTCAATCAGTTATTACTGTATTTTCTGCTAACCCAATCAGTTATTACTGTATTTCTTAACTTAATTAGTTATTACTGTATTTCCTTCTAACCCAATCAGTTATTGCTTTATCTCCTAACCCAACCGGGTATTACTGTATCTCCTTCTAACCCAATCAGTTATTATCTCCTAACCCAATCATTTGTTACTGTATCTCCTATCCCAATCAGTTATTACTGTATTTCCTTCTAACCCAATCAATTATTACTTTACTCTTAACCCACACACTTATTACTTTCTTTCCTTCTAGCCCAATAAATTATTACTTTACTCTTAACCCACACACTTATTACTTTACTCTTAACCCATATACTTATTACTTTACTCTTAGCCTACACACATATTACTGAACTCTTAACCCACACAATAATTACTTTACCCTTAACCCACACACGTATTACTTTACCCTTAACCCATACACATATTACTTTACTCTTAACCCACACACTAATTACTTTACTCAGACAGTCTGCACTTTGTAATAAGTGTCCTGTATTGTAAACGCTCAGTGGCGATGTGGTTACAGACCAGTTCGTAAACCTATATTCGAAACACAGCTGTGGGAAATTTGGCAGCAGACCGCCTTACGTTGGCTTTTTTTAATGAAATGCTAGGGGCCCCGGTCGTTTAGAAAAGCAGTGGCAAACTACTGGGAGTAAACTGCCCAGGAATCATCATCAGCCAAAATATGCTGTGGTTGACTGCTACGTCCTGTAAAGGATATGCAAAAACTACATTTTTATTGTAAAGGAGAATAAAGGGCGGTGTGTGACGTCACTCAGCTTTCATACCGTAACGAGTTACACATTAGAATAACAGATCTCTTGTAACAAATCCAGACAGATGTGTAACGTTGTTACAGATACAAGGCCGCGTTTATTCATTATGCGTGATCAGCTCCTGTTTGTTCTACTTGCTTGAAGTACAGTGCAGTAGTTACATATAACATGTAAATTATAGCGCGTGTTTCTCATATGTATTCGGTATCGAAAGATAAAATATTGCCAAATAGGACTTCCCATTTTTACAGAAGGACGTTATATCGCCATATTAGTAATTAGGGTCATCGTTTCGTGGTAGCTTCCGCAGTTTCAATACTCAGTGAACGGAAATTCCCATTATAATCAATCAATCAATCAGGTACCGTCTCCACAATGAAGGTTGGCCGCAATGGATCTCCAACACTGTCTGTCTCTCCCCTTGACTGTACTTTCTGTCAGGCTGATGTTAGTCCGTCTCTTGATGTTATCTTCTCACTTGTGTCGTTGTCTACCTCTTGCTCGCTTGCCCTCAACCTTGCCTTCCAGTATGATTTGTATAAGAGTATCATGTCTTTTTTTTTTTAAGCATATCCTTTACAGGACTTAGCTGTCAACACCAGCATCTTTCAGCTGTATGTTGATCTCTTGGCAAGATTACGCTCAGTAGTTTGCCATTGCTTTCTGAGCGGCCGGCTCAGTATCCCGCAAGTCATGAGCGGGGATCGAACCGCCTCAGCTCTCGCTCCGCTACGAGACTATGCGTGATAAACGGGATTACAGAGAGAAAGTGTTGTAACCCCACAGCCAGAGAGACCGGCTCATGTCTTTTAACGTCGCCGAAATATTTCACTTGCCTCTTTTTTTCTTTCATCAACGCTCTCTTCATTCCCAGTTTTTCTAGAACCTCTGCATTTGATTGTTTTTGTTTCCCTGAAATACGACATATTCGTCTGTATATCCACATCTCCAGAGCTTCTATGCCACTTTCTAGTTGCTTGTTCAATATCCAGGCTTCCCCGCCATACAGTAGTGTTGAATATACGTAGCATTTGACTATTCTCATTTTAAATGTGTTATTTATCTCTCTAGATGTTAATACTGATTTCATGCTGTTGAAAGCATTTTTGGCCATTCCTATTCTCTTTTTGATTTCTTTTTCACTTCTGCCATCATCTGTTTTTATATGTCCAAGATAGGAGAAACTTGTTACTTGTTCTAGTATCTGCCCGTTTACTGTGATGTTCATTGATGACCTTTCCTTTTCACTGCTAATTATCATAGTTAATTTAATATCTAAGCCACATTCTGCACTGTGCCTGTTTACTTGTTACATTAGGTCTTGTAACTCTTGCTCACTTTCTGCTAGTAATAGGGTATCGTCAGCATACCTAAGATTGTTTATGATCCTTCCATTGATGTTAAGTTCAGGCATTTCAACTTGTTTAAAAATTCTTTCTGTTATATGTTGAAGAGGTTTGGGGACAGTACACATCCCTGTCGTACTCCTTTCTTTTATCTCTATAGGCGACGAATAGTTATTTCCGCATGTGATAGACGCCACTTGTTCCCAGTACAAGCTACTACTAATGAGTCTGATGTCCTATCCGTCTACTCCTATATCTTGAAGGCACGTAATTAGTCGTTCATGTTGTCCCATTATAATACTTGTTCATTTGATTATGTACCATGTTTGGTCAAAACCTTCTTTTTGTTTGTCGCTGAATCGCTTAAGGGAGTGACAAATGTGCAGAGATATCTGGGTGTCACGAGCGCCATGAGTTAACCAGCTAATAATACCGACGTTTGCGGGGCGTATATTTTCTAGGCCACAACAGTCGTACTAACAGAGTAAACACAGCTGCACAGGTTACATCGTGTCAGCCCATAAACACATTTGGTGGTGAGTGAGAAGGAATGGATACATCGAGTTGGCAGTTCATTAACAGTTAGAATCACATATGATTGTCGGCTTAGGATATGGAATGGTTCCGTTTGTCATCTATACTGCCGGACATCAGACGGAAATGGCTGCTGGGATTGTCACCACGGAACAGAAGATTGACAGTTTATCAACAGGTCGGAAGTGCCCGACTAGGGAGAAAACAGTGCATCTGTCAATTCTTGGTTTCCGGCACATCGAGAGGATTGACGGGGTTATTTGCAACTCTTTGTTGTAACTCGACAGAAACTCGCTGGCTTGTTTGAGAATCTAAACTATTACTGACAACTTTGACAGGACTAAAGCCAGGAAAATGGATTCTTGACAAGGGATGATCTGCCACGGTGCCACCTGTGTGGGGGCATAAAGGATAACGTCACGTGGCCAACTTTGGTAGTTTGCCATATAAACCCGAGTTGGGATCAACTAGGGGGGACTTGAAAAATGCTCTAGTCAGAGTGCCAGGGCACTGCAGTGCTTAGTGGAAATAATATCTACCGTGTGTTAATTAGTGACTTAATTTTGCACGTGCCTATAATGGCAGATGTAGATATGATTGATAGGACTGCAGTAGTGCCATTTAAGGTTCCCTACCAGATCCAAGGAAACTCTACAAGTTTTGGGAAAGAATTAAAAAACCCATTCTGAAGAACACCAGTTCAAGAGTCAATAAAGTTGCATACAGAAACGTAACTTACGCTAGAAGGAAATTGATTCATCAAAGAGAGTGATGCATACTGATGCACCACACAGCATCAGACAGTAGTAACGAACCGAGAACCGGCTAAGAGTACCTAGTGTTAGTACAGTAACAATTAACATTAGTAATTAGCACTTATGGACTGAATGGTTCGATGTGCAACGAGGATGATCTGTCGACTAACTAACTAACTAACTAACTGCGTACACACTACAAAAGACTTGTGCAGTTTGTTAAGGAACGTTAGGAACGGACATTGTGTAGAGTGCAACCGGTCCATGATTAACTGTTAATACCACCGGTGTCTATTTCGGATGTTCATGAAATTGGATTACCAGAGGTCTACAGAGGCAAAGCAGTATCCGGCAAGATGGTTTCGGCAACGGGTGAGAAGTACATGTTCTGACGTACCGTGCTGTGGTCTATCTTTGCTGGGATCAGCTGACTGGGTTGCTGTCTGAGAGTCAGAGTCTACACACTTTATAGAACACGTCACACATTTTCTTCACATACACGTCTCATATACGTTACACTTTTATTTTAATAAATTACTCTTTATTAATTTCTAGAAGCAAGAGTTGTTGAGTATGTTGCGTTGGGGAAGTATGAGAAGGGGGCATAGTACGACAGTGTGAGAGTGATAGGAAAAGGTGTCCATAGGCTGATGGAGTGTGTTGGACGGAAGCTGGTGGATTCTCCAGAATATTGAGAGGAAAAAAAAAATATTATAATGTGGGTGTCGGATCTCCTCACTCCAGGGACGACACTTTAAAGGAGGACACGACACTGGGGAACACTGGAAAGTGCATGAGAAATACATTTTCAGGTATTCTTCTTCTTTTTCTTTCGTTCACTTGAAATATGTCTATGTCTGCAATGTTGTCTCTTGTGTGAATTTAACTGTCTTTTTTTTAGTTCACACAGCAGCCCATAGAGTTTATCATCCACTGTCGTCTCTCTAGGCCAGAAGGTTTGCCTAGATATGTTATATTTTGAGCAGTCTTGGAATATGTGCTCTGCTGTCTGCGACGCCAAACCACATGTACACATGGCTGTTTCACAAATCTTGAATTTTGTAACATTTGTGGTTGCGTAATCTATTGTGTCCTGTTCTGAGGCGCAGAATAATGACTTGTTCTGGTCTGTCCATAATGTGGTAGTCATCTTGAGCAGGTTTTGGTGGCTTTCTGACTGATTTGATCATTCTTTTCTTTTGATGGTAAGTAATGGGTACATCAGGCTGTTCTTCTTTGGCGCCTTCCTTAGCCAATTGATCAGCTCTGTCGTTTCCAGGTACTCCACAGTGGGATGGTATCCACTATATGGTGACCTTATGCTGACTGCTAAGTTCAGAAAGTAGTGTCCTTGGTAGGCCTACTGGCAATTTCCCAGACAGGAGCGCCTCGAGTACTGATTTTGCATCTGTCAATAGCACCACAAGTTGTGTACCATCGCTGGTATTTAGTAATTTCTCTGTTGCTATCTTGATTGCCTCAATTTCAGCATCATAGTTATGGCAGTACTTTCCTGTCGGTACTATGGCTGTGTCCCTAGTATTATTTGGGTATTCTATGTACACTCCCGCTCCTCCATTTCGAACAACATTTTGTGCTGACCCATCTGTGTAGACTCGGATCCAGAGGTCCTGTGGGTATTCTATCTTCTGTGGTAAAGCTGGGGCGACCATCCCCAACCCAGCGCGTCCACAGGTGGCGGATCGTGGAACGGCCTCTAGATATCGAGATTAGCTGCGAATACCCAATAAGCAGCCGCGGACCAACTGGCGGTGGGCACAGAGGGCGAGGCGGGATCTCAGGGTGGGATCTGAGTTCCTTAGAAAATACCTCATATGCTCGGAGACGTGCCTGCCAAACGAGTCAGGTGCGCTCTAACCCCTCCCCCGGGTAGGTGGAACCCATTAGCTTTGGACAGCAATCCATCTAGGAGACGGAAAACTCTGAGGAACTGGATGGCCATGGGTAAACTGGTCGTGAACGTTGGACGTCTGGAACGCGTGCGGGGCGGCACCAGGCGTATGGACTCCTGCGGGACATCCCCTGCCTCTTCCCTAGCAAGCAGCCAATGCTAGGGCGACCGGTTATTTCCTGCAATATATAAACTTTGCTTATGGAACTAATTAAACACGGGAATCATCGCCAGAGCTACGGAGCACGTGCTCTACGCTTGACACATCTTTCAGAGGCTAGCGAAGAGAGAGGGTGAGGAGGAGAAGACGAGGAAATGGCGTGAGAAGACGGCATAGAAATAGTAGGGCAGGCGCCAGGAGAACAAGACGAAAAGTGGAGAGACTAGGTTTCAGCCATGTAAGAGTGGGATGCTGGAATTGTCGTAGTGCCAGGCAGAGAGATCCTGTATTAGAGAGGCTAATATATGATTCTGATGTCCTCATGCTCGAGGAGCTAAATACAGACAAATACCATTGCCCTGGGTACGCCAGCTATATAAACCCTACTGGGCAAAAGAGACATGGGCAAGGCCTGCTGGTGAAGGAAGGAGTGAAGCATGTGGTACTTGACTTGAGCCAGTGGAATCACAGTGCAAGAGAGGTCCAGGGTATACAAATGGAGATTTGTGGCTTAAGTTGGAACATCATAAATGTCATCAGATGCCACAGTGGACTGTTTTGTCAGAAAGGAACACTGGGGCTGGCTTAAGGAATTAAAGGAATTACCAGGTGATAGGCTACTCATATGTGGAGACTTCAATGCGAGGAAGAGATTGCGACAGTAGTTGAGAAAACCGACAGGGAATTGTCCTTGTGGATGCCATGGTAGACTACGATGTGGTCTGCATAAATGATGGTAGGCCGACTAGAAGACAATGAGGCCTGGCGATGCAGACACAGCTATTGACTTGGCACTTGTCTCCCAGTAATCAGTCCTTGATGTAAAGTGGACTGTTTTGAATGACCATGGAAGTGATCACATGCCATGCTCAGTCCTTATCTATAAATCCAGGAAAGTTAAGGCTGGGAGAGAGCACAAGACCTTGCGGTATGAGTGGACCGACAGCCTTCTTGGACGCCTCAGACAGGAGGCATGCAACAGTACTGTTAAAACTCCTTCTTTGCAGCCACCATGGTGGACCCCAGAAGTAGACCATGCTTGGAAAGCAAAGAGAGCTGCAGTGAAGCAGCTAAAGAAAGTGCGACAGACACCCCGAAGCTCACGAGAGGAAGTGGACACAGCGGAAAATGTCAAGAAAGACGAGGTGGAGGTTTTCAAGCGCTGTGCTGCAGAGGCCAAAAACGCAACATGGGAATGTTTCATGAAGGAGATTGGAGGTGATAAAACACTGCGAAAATTCTGGAAACTGCACAGACAAATCCAAAGAAAAAATCGTCCTTTGACAGTGGGAACAATTTATAGAGATGATGGTGTGTTTCTCCAGAGATTTTTAGAGCAGACCTATCATAATGATGCGGACACCAGGGATGCAGTTAGAGAGGAATTATCTGGCACCATAAAGAATATGCAATATGAAGACATCATATGAGTTGAAGATGTTAAACATATTTTGAAAAAGACAAAAGACACGGCACCAGGTCCCGATGGGGTTAGGTATGGCCACATGAAGGCTTTGAGCGATGCAGACCTGAAGGAGATGACCGACTTCTTTAACCAGAGCATTAGGACAGCATCAGTATCGCAGGATTGGGTGCACA
The DNA here is from genome assembly GCA_014155875.1 of Cepaea nemoralis. Taxonomy (NCBI): domain Eukaryota; kingdom Metazoa; phylum Mollusca; class Gastropoda; order Stylommatophora; family Helicidae; genus Cepaea; species Cepaea nemoralis. Next base: position 119,906 of record JACEFZ010012135.1, read on the forward strand.
GCTATCTCATCCCTCTCCCAAAACCATTCAAGAATCATTCAAAGCTTAGCGGCTTTAGGATCATCACCCTTCAAAATACATTTGGAAAGGTTCTGGAGAAGATAGTCGCTGTCAAGCTGCAAGAGATTTTGGAAAGGGGGGAGCTTCTTCCAAGAGGCCTGGGGAGCTACAGGCCAGGTAAAGATACCTGGTCAAATACAGCCACTTTTGCCTTTGACGTTTATGAGGGGTTCCAGAGTAGACAGGAAACGATGGCGGTAGCGTTTGATCTCGAGGATGCGTACAATAGAGTTTGATATGATATTTTGATGACCGCACTGATGGAGAAGGGGTCAATCCCTGGTTGGTGAACTGGATAGTAGCTGTCCTACATTCTCGTCGGGTTGCTCTCCGTCTGGGTGCATAGACCTCAGAGCCACACATTTTAACCCCGGGACTACCACAGGGAACTGCAATCTCACCGGTGCTCTTTAACGTGTATTCGTGCAAGATTGCAAACCTAGTAGCACTAGAGGTAACGTGTATTCGTGCAAGATTGCAAACCTAGTAGCACCAGAGGTTGGAAGGATACTAACATTTGCAGACGATATTCTTGCGTATAGGCAGGGGAGAGATAGGGAGCAAACAGCCCAGGAATTACAGGCGACAGTAGACAAAGTGATTGACTGGTGCACAGAAATGAGTGCTGTCATCGACCCGGAAAAGGCGGCTGTTTTGTGGTGCTCTCTGGACAACAGGATTGTGAGAGCTGATGTCCCAAGCTTCGCGATAGATGGTAGAAGCGTCAACAGAGAGAACATTAGACGAGGAGAGGAGTGGGTCAGAGTGCCGGCGGAAAAGTCAGACTTGTGCAGAGTTATAATCACATTGAGCCGGGAGTGCAGGGACTGGCCAGCAGGGGCCACGGAAGTGGAAATACAGCAACTAATTCAGGATAATGCTCGCTTGATGTGATTATCTACTCAGATGGGTCTGTGTTGAGAGGTAGGAGATGTGCCTGGGGGTTCTTAGCAAAAGCTAATGGTCGACGTTTGGTGTAGGAGAGCCTGGCATATGATACCACAACATCTAGCTTAAGAATGGAGGTGGAGGCGGTCAGAGCAACTTTTCGCTGGATGGAGAATACGATACACACACACACACATCGTGATTGTAACTGACTCAGAAAGCATGCTGAGGAAGGTGAGGACAGGCAAGCTTCGGGCAAAGTGGCTTGCTTCGCTTCGGAGGTCACGGGTGACAAGCATCGCCTGGATCTTTTCTTCGGGGCATGCCGGTGTGCTGGGGAATGAACAGGCGGACAGATTGGCTGGCTCTGCAAAACTTGGTGGAGTATTTATGCATGACAAGGCAGACGTGGTTGCGGCCTTGTGGGAGCACTGTACACCTTGGAGGAGCAAATGGATCACCATGGTCTGGCAAGAATGAGACAGCGAGGAGTGACGAGAGGATCTGGCCAACGCTGACGCTCAGAGGAAAGGCGAGATAGACATATAATCAGATTGCTACTGGTACTATTGGTATTGGAACTCTTCGCTGGCTGCTGAGGATGGGGACGGAGTGCTTATGGGAATGCCCCGAATGCTGTGATGTTGGTTCCTAAATCAATCAATCAATCAATCATCAATCTTCATCAAAGAAGCTGAGAGTGGATGTTCTGCGCTGCACACTGTTCTGTTCTTTCTTGTCAAATATTCCTCTTACTTTTGTCTGGATTTCCGGTCGCCAACATGGCGGTTAAGCGTTGAACCGTTAAGGTCTGTGACGTGTTTATGCTTGCAGCTACGGTTTGCAATCGCATTTTCCTCATGTTGGACTGGTAGTACATGGTTCCGTCGCCCTGTTACTGAGTGGGTGCGTGGGCGACGCTGTGAGCTGTGAAATTCGCGGGGAATGCTTTTACATCTGTCCTGTACAGTGACCTGCATGTTCGGAACAATGCTACCGGTTGTTGCTGAATTGACTGATTTGCCTTTTCGGTTTAAGAGTGCTTTTTTCAGGATAGTTCCGAGAGTCGGCGCTGAAGCTGCGGAGTTCGTGCTTTATGCGACACTTTTGGCGGGTTACCCTGCGGTAAAAGACCGAGCCATGTGAGAAAACCCGGGTCAGTGAGGTCTTTCTGTGAGTGCCGAGTCCATCAACGATGAACTGTAGTTTTCATGTATGAATTTTGTGTTGGCATTCTGGCAGCGGCATTATGCACAGTGTACCTGTGCGGGCTGTTGGATTGCCGAGACTCCTGCCTATTCCACTTTTCACATTGGACAGTGGGAAACATTTTGTGTGATATTCACTGCCACAGGAACGGAGCATAATGGGGACGACCCGATGCCGTGAAGTTGGAACACCGACTACCTAACTAACTTGTCTGTAGTTGTTATGATAGTCTATGTTCATCTTTTTATGGAGTTCGCTCTGAAATAGTTGTTAGGGGGATACCAACTGTGGGCAGATCAGTGGTTTCTCTGCAGAGTCGTTTGGCCTGGTGGATAAAACTACTTCTTTTCAACCGCCCCATAGCTAGGTTTTCAAATCTGTTCTTCACAGGGTGGTCTGGCAAGCTGAGGAACTTTTCTGCTTGTATTAGCGTTTTCGTATTTCTGTGCTCTCTCAGTGCTTGTGTCCTCCCCATCTTCTCCGTTTCTACTATATGGTGACTCTTAAGTGCTTGATTTTGCACCTTGTCCAGCTCTTGTAGTGTGGTTTTTGATGCCGAACACCACGCAGTTGACCCGTATTCCAGGTGTGGTCGTATGCTCTGTTGATAAACTTTGCTAAGTATTTTCCCACTGGCTTCCCATGTGGCCCCACTTAGCTTTCTCAGGATGGCTATTTTCCTTCTGGCTTTTGCTACTGCTTTGTTGATGTGCTTTCTCCATGTCAGCCTGCCATCAAATGTTACTCCAAGGTATGCTAGTTCTTTATCTTCTCTTAAGGGTGTTCCATTTATCTGGATGATCTCTGCCTTTTGTTTTGGAGAGAGGGTAAATAGGGTGGTGCTGCACTTGTCAGTGTTTATGCTGACACACCATCTATTTGCCCATGCAACAAATGTATCTACAGCTCTTTGTAGCAATCTGGTGGCCACTGATACATGTTCATTTGTGCTCCATAGAACCAGGTCATCGGCGTACATTGCCGCTTTAATTCCTTGCGGTAGATTAGCAACAAGATCATTGATGAAGATTAGAAAAAGTATGGGGGACAAGACACCGTGGCGCAGTTGTATTTTCTTGCTCTTGAGTCCGTCTATCTATACTCGAGCTCTTCTGTTGTGCAAGTATGCTTTCACCCATTTGTACATTCTTCCATTGACTTTGCAGTTTTTCAGTTTCTTCATCAGACCTTCTTTCCAGACTTTGTCAAAGGCTTTCTTCAGAACCGATTACTTTATATTGTTTTTCCCTTCATACTTTACGGTTCTGTATGTCTCACCCTTCTAAAATTCATTTTATAAAGTAAGTAGACCTACAAATCACGTAATCAAGTAATCGGTTCTTGTATTGGCGTGATCCTGAAATAATCTTAATCCCCCCTCCCTTTTTGGAAACCCTAAAATTCACCCTAGGGGGGGGGGGGGGGGGGGGGGAATTCCCCACGGTTGAAAACCACTGATCTAGAGAGTTCATTGAGGGCGACATGCTCCAATGGGGAATACAGGAAAGAAGAAGGAGACGAGGAGGAGGAGAAAGAAGAAGGAGTAGGGAAAAGGGGGAGGGGAGAAGAAGAAATAGAGGAGGAGACGACTACAGTACACACTACAACGTGAAAGTGCCCATCGTAATGTTCAATCAATAAATCAATCAATCAGGTGTCGTCTCCACAATGAAGGTTGGCAGCAATAGATCTCCAACACTGTCTCTCGCCCTGACTGTACATTCTGTCAGATTGATGTATCCTCAATCAATCAATCAATCAATCATGTGCCATGCCGGAAAGCGTGGGCGGTTATGACTCGCCATTTCACTCGATCACCAGAGTCGTGGATCATCTCTGTGTTCCTGTCTCGACCATGCCATATGGTCAAGCCATCCAGGCATTTACTTCTCGGTCTTCCCCTTGGTCTGTTCCCTTCGATCTTGCCAGTTGTCACTAAGTTCTCCAATCCATTTCTTCTCATAACATGTCCAAAAAATTTTGACTGTCTACCTCTAATTTCTCTAATCAATTTACGATTTTCATTTATCTCCTGAAGTACTTGGTCATTGGTTTTTCTGTCTGTCCATGGTACACTTTGCATTTTCCTCAGAAACCTTCCTCAGATGTATCCTAATGTTACATTATTGGAATGTTAATCTGCCACGTGTAAATTTGTAACTAGCCAGAAATCTGTCTGTCTGTCTGTCACACACACACACACACGCACACACACACACACACACACACACACACACACACACACACACACACGCACGCACGCACGCACGCACGCAAGCACGCACACACACTCGTATACATGATAGCAAAATGTAACTTTATGGAACTGTCCGTAGTACAGGCAATGTGCTGTTTTACGCCAGCTGCATGTTGCCATTTCTGTCTGTCTGTCTGTCTGTCTGTCTGTCTGTCTGTCTGTCTAATCGTATCTGTCTGTCTGCCTGTCTGTCTAATCGTATCTGTCTGTCTGTCTGTCTAATCGTATGTTATCTTATCGTATTTTTTCTGTCTGTCTGTTTGTCAGGTTTCATTTCAGGCGGCGAAGCAAACCTTTCTATTTTTACAGATATTCTCCTCTTCCTCCTCCTCCTTCTTCTTCTTCTGCGACCATTTGCTGTGCGTTTATTCCGACATGGGTCACAAACAGGCTGTTAGCATGAGAGCTTCACCAGTTCCCACTGGATTTTCTCCAAGGGTCGCTCCAGCTGGCCAGATTTCCTCCAGTTGGGCCAAGTCAGGGCAGTCTTGTAGAATATGCTTACTTAGGGTTCGCTTGATCGCTTCACACACAATTGTCAGTCAGTGATAAATAATGTAACCGTCATGTTTGTCAATGTGCGAGATTATTACACATTCTTATCGATTGACATGACCCGTGGGTCAAACTGTCGTGATATATTTTGACCTCTGTTGTCACGTCAGCAGCGTGTAGCTTCGCTTAGCAGGCTATAGCACACGCGTACCTCTCATGTGTTGCGGAGGTAGTTGTACGTGGCTGTGTACAGGCGCTCATAGCCATGGCACTTATATTGACGAATCCATTCAAGGAGGGACGGGGGGGGGGGGGGGGGGAGGGTCTCGTAGCAAGAACTTGCTGTGGGTATGTGAAGTTCTAGAACCATCACATTTTGAAGGCCTGGATGTACGGGTTAGCGGGGTCGGGGTCAAAATCCCCTATCAAAGGAAATGTAAGGCGCATTCTTTCCTCCGCTAGTCTACGGGATACCCTTGGGCATGGTGAGGTACCGTGGCCACGACCCTTAGGGATCGTGTGTATAGCGTGTAAGAACAAATAGATCTTCATGACCTGGAGAGAATGGGTCAGGCAATGATCAGAGTGTATGGCCGACACTCAGTACTCTGAGAAAAGGTCAGACGGACACACAATCAGACTACAACTGGTACCGTAAGCATCGGGACTCTTCGCTGGTTGTTGGAGATGAGGACGGAGCACGTACGGGAATGTCCCGAGTACGTAGTTTCGGTTCTTGACTCAGCTCAATTCAACTTACAAAGAAACGTTAATAATTCGACAAAAACAAGTCGGTCGTTAAGAGAAGAGCTGGAGAATAACTTGACAACCAGGAAGGACGAGTGAACGAACAAACTTTATTTTCAAAGGGTTAAGAATTGGGCACACAGACCCGTCTGACATTCTGCTCTTCTTCTCTCTTTCTCTTTCATTTCATTCACTTAATCTTAAACAACATCAGAACAATATGCATTAAAACGCATGGAAAATATATAGAACTACAGAAGATGATGGATGGACTGTCGGAGCGGCATGTAAACTGGTGTTTGTCCATCAAGAATGATGATGACCATTCATTTCATCCAGTGAGGCTTGACAGTTTTGAACCGTGATTTCTAAGATGGCTGACAAGGCCTATTTTGAATCGAAATATTCTTTGACAATGTGGGCAAAGAACGCGTAACGTGCCAGGAGGAGGATTTCCTACAGTGGTTTTTCTTTTCCTCAGTCTTTTTTCATAGCTCCTACAGTGACTTCACCCTTGCGTAATGATGTACGCCATGCATTTTGGCCTTTGGCAGCAGTCTCCCATGTGTCGTGATGAATTCTAAAATCTCTGACTGAGTTCATATCTTCAGTGTCTTTAAAGCGGATCACCAGATGGTGAAAACTCTCTGGGATCACATGGAAAGTGCAGCACACCTGTAGTATAATTAAAACATCCTTACAATTCCCTAGTATAGACTTCTTAAGTACCATACTTTTTTTTTGGGGGGGGGGGGGGGGGGGGCTAAATCGACCTGTGTGGCGTCATAATTTATGTGGCCCTGGTTTGAATCCTGGCCCAGTGATTGGTCGAGTACCCGGAAAAACATTGGCGCTAGATTGAACAAAGAGTTAGTACACACTGGTCAGTCAGAGAACAAAGACCGGATAGGTAGCCTCCCGTTTGGGAGGGTAAAAACAGCCCAAAATATTTCACTCTCTGGAGCCTAGCTCTGGAAAGGCAAGTGGTGGTTTGGAAGTTATCACCAAACAGGATCCTGGGTTAAAAACATGTTGAAGGTGATACAGGAAAGAATGTCTAACACATACAGTCTGAACCTATAACCTCCCCCGATGTGTCTCCACCTTGACGTGGTGGGGAGCTTCCGTGTCCCATAGACCCCATTTGCTTGCCGATGGGTGGAAAATTACATATCGGACAGCTTATGGGATAGGGACCAGACTAAGAGAGACACACCTGCTGCTCTGCAGGCATAGACTGGGGATAGCGGGCAAAATTTGAATGAGGTGCACAAAGCAGAATTTCTTGGTCCGGACAAAACTCTTAAGGCTCCCTGTCGAGGGCTGTGGCTGAACGCCTCTAAGCCACAAGCCCTCGGATCTTAGAGCCAGGCTGGTGCCCGTCTACCGGAAGATAGAAACATGATACTGAGCGAGCTACATGCTCAGGTCTGATACATTTCGAAGGCTCCCAGCTGGGGAGATATGAGAGTTTCCCGGATGAAGGGGCCTGCCGTTTCCCGTTCACTGCTGCACGAAGGTAAGGTGCTGAGCCGGCAGCACATGTAGCCTACCTCGTGAGCGAGTACAAAAAAGTCAGAAAAGTGCCCCAGTCGAAGGGTTACGGAAACTGTCTTTTAAAAAGGGTTAAATTTACTTTCTTTTTTTTTAATTCAATTTCCCCCCGAAAATTTTCCATTTTTATCTTCCTTTTTTTGAAGTACTTGGTCATTGGTTTTTCTGTCTGTCCATGGTACACTTTGCATTTTCCTCAGAAACCTTCCTCAGATGTATCCTAATGTTACATTATTGGAATGTTAATCTGCCACGTGTAAATTTGTAACTAGCCAAAAATCTGTCTGTCTGTCTGTCACACACACACACACACACACACACACACACACACACCACACACACACACACACACGCACGCACGCACGCACGCACGCACACACACTCGTAAACATGATAGCAAAATGTAACTTTATGGAACTGTCCGTAGTACAGGCAATGTGCTGTTTTACGCCAGCTGCATGTTGCCATTTCTGTCTGTCTGTCTAATCGTATCTGTCTGTCTGTCTGTCTAATCGTATCTGTCTGTCTGTCTAATCGTATCTGTCTGTCTGTCTGATCGTATCTGTCTGTCTGTCTAATCGTATCTGTCTGTCTGTCTGTCTGATCGTATCTGTCTGTCTGTCTGTCTGTCTAATCGTATCTGTCTGTCTGTCTGTCTGTCTGTCTAATCGTATCTGTCTGTCTGTCTGTCTAATCGTATCTGTCTGTCTGTCTGTCTAATCGTATCTGTCTGTCTGTCTGTCTAATCGTGTCTGTCTGTCTGTCTGTCTAATCGTATGTTATCTTATCGTATTTTTTCTGTCTGTCTGTTTGTCAGGTTTCATTTCAGGCGGCGAAGCAAACCTTTCTATTTTTACAGATATTCTCCTCTTCCTCCTCCTCCTTCTTCTTCTTCTGCGACCATTTGCTGTGCGTTTATTCCGACATGGGTCACAAACAGGCTGTTAGCATGAGAGCTTCACCAGTTCCCACTGGATTTTCTCCAAGGGTCGCTCCAGCTGGCCAGATTTCCTCCAACAGTTGGGCCAAGTCAGGGCAGTCTTGTAGAATATGCTTACTTAGGGTTCGCTTGATCGTTCCACAATTGTCAGTCAGTGATAAATAATGTAACCGTCATGTTTGTCAATGTGCGAGATTATTACACATTCTTATCGATTGACATGACCCGTGGGTCAAACTGTCGTGATATATTTTGACCTGTGTTGTCACGTCAGCAGCGTGTAGCTTCGCTTAGCAGGCTATAGCACACGCGTACCTCTCATGTGTTGCGGAGGTAGTTGTACGTGGCTGTGTACAGGCGCTCATAGCCATGGCACTTATATTGACGAATCCATTCAAGGAGGGACGGGGGGGGGGGGAGGGTCTCGTAGCAAGAACTTGCTGTGGGTATGTGAAGTTCTAGAACCATCACATTTTGAAGGCCTGGATGTAGGCCTACGGGTTAGCGGGGTGGGGGTCAAAATCCCCTATCAAAGGAAATGTAAGGCGCATTCTTTCCTCCGCTAGTCTACGGGATACCCTTGGGCATGGTGAGGTACCGTGGCCACGACCCTTAGGGATCGTGTGTATAGCGTGTAAGAACAAATAAATCTTCATGACCTGGAGAGAATGGGTCAGGCAATGATCAGAGTGTATGGCCGACACTCAGTACTCTGAGAAAAGGTCAGACGGACACACAATCAGACTACAACTGGTACCGTAAGCATCGGGACTCTTCGCTGGTTGTTGGAGATGAGGACGGAGCACGTACGGGAATGTCCCGAGTACGTAGTTTCAGTTCTTGACTCAGCTCAATTCAACTTACAAAGAAACGTTAATAATTCTACAAAAACAAGTCGGTCGTTAACAGAAGAGCTGGAGAATAACTGACAACCAGGAAGGACGAAGTGAACGAACAAACTTTATTTTCAAAGGGTTAAGAATTGGGCACACAGACCCGTCTGACATTCTGCTCTTCTTCTCTCTTTCTCTTTCATTTCATTCACTTAATCTTAAACAACATCAGAACAATATGCATTAAAACGCCTGGAAAATATATAGAACTACAGAAGATGATGGATGGACTGTCGGAGCGGCATGTAAACTGGTGTTTGTCCATCAAGAATGATGATGACCATTCATTTCATCCAGTGAGGCTTGACAGTTTTGAACCATGATTTCTAAGATGGCTGACAAGGCCTATTTTGAATCGAAATATTCTTTGACAATGTGGGCAAAGAACGCGTAACGTGCCAGGAGGAGGATCTCCTACAGTGGTTTTTCTTTTCCTCAGTCTTTTTTCATAGCTCCTACAGTGACTTCACCCTTGCGTAATGATGTAAGCCATGAATTTTGGTCTTTGGCAGCAGTCTCCCATGTGTCGTGATGAATTCTAAAATCTCTGACTGAGTTCATATCTTCAGTGTCTTTAAAGCGGATCACCAGATGGTGAAAACTCTCTGGGATCACATGGAAAGTGCAGCACAACTGTAGTATAATTAACACATCCTTACAATTCCCTAGTATAGACTTCTTAAGTACCATACTTTTTTTTTGGGGGGGGGGGGGGGCTAAATCGACCTGTGTGGCGTCATAATTTATGTGGCCCTGGTTTGAATCCTGGCCCAGTGATTGGTCGAGTACCCGGAAAAACATTGGCGCTAGATTGAACAAAGAGTGTAGTACACACTGGTCAGTCAGAGAACAAAGACCGGATAGGTAGCCTCCGGTTTGGGAGGGTAAAACAGCCCAAAATATTTCACTCTCTGGAGCCTAGCTCTGGAAAGGCAAGTGGTGGTTTGGAAGTTATCACCAAACAGGATCCTGGGTTAAAAACATGTTGAAGGTGATACAGGAAAGAATGTCTAACACATACAATCTGAACCTATAACCTCCCCCGATGTGTCTCCACCTTGACGTGGTGGGGGAGCTTCCGTGTCCCATAGACCCCATTTGCTTGCCGATGGGTGGAAAATTACATATCGGACAGCTTATGGGATAGGGACCAGACTAAGAGAGACACAACCTGCTGCTCTGCAGGCATAGACTGGGGATAGCGGTCAAAATTTGAATGAGGTGCACAAAGGCAGAATTTCTTGGTCCGGACAAAACTCTTAAGGCTCCCTGTCGAGGGCTGTGGCTGAACGCCTCTAAGCCACAAGCCCTCGGATCTTAGAGCCAGGCTGGTGCCCGTCTACCGGAAGATAGAAACATGATACTGAGCGAGCTACATGCTCAGGTCTGATACATGTTCGAAGGCTCCCAGCTGGGGAGATATGAGAGTTTCCCGGATGAAGGGGCCTGGCCGTTTCCCGTTCACTGCTGCACGAAGGTAAGGTGCTGAGCCGGCAGCACATGTAGCCTACCTCGTGAGCGAGTACAAAAAAGTCAGAAAAGTGCCCCAGTCGAAGGGTTACGGAAACTGTCTGTATCTAACTCATAGAGAGTGTAGACAAAAGTGGAAGAATGTCTCATCAACGCGAAATGGAACGCACGGCGAGCGAACCTATTGCGTGGTCTGAAGTCACAAGCAAAAGCTTACCGAGTGGATGTCACTCGCAGTCTGACCGCTCCTGGTGTGTGATTGAGCGATCAGTGGCAAGTGGGATGCCCAACACATGGAAGTGAGGAACTAAAGCAGCCATGAGCAGGACGTGGAAACTCCTTGGGTGAGCCCAGTCTCAGAGCAATATGTGCCGGCTCTGCAATTATGGAAGCCTCCTTGGATAGCGAGATAATGCCCATGGTCTGCCCCTGCCTTCCCTTGAGGGCAGACCACGATATCGTTGATCGTTCTATCTTGACCAGCTGAGATGTGGGTGACATTACAACAGTCTAACGTGTCTCGAAACCAGAGGAAGGCTAACCTCACTAAAAAATGCCCGCCGGAAGTCGGAAGTGTCGTCCTACGGGTGGCAAACTAAAAATTGACACTACGCATTTACGTCCGAGTGAAATGTCTCGTCCGAATGTCTCCCGTGCTAGGAACAGCTCTGACTACCTAGTTTCCGAATGCCGCTCTTGTTCGGAACAGCTCTGACTAGGTAGTTTTCCGAATGTCCGCCGTGCCTGGAACAGCTCTGATGGGTACAGGGACAAGCACATGTCCGAAAACTCGCTTAGTGGAAACCAACCGCAGAGCTGACTGGTTTGTGCAGGAACGGCCCAGGGCGAGCGAAATGCCCAATATATTGAAGTGAGGAATTAAAACAGCCATGAGCAGGACGTGACGATTCCCTCGGTAAACCCAGCACCAGAGCGTTATGTGCCGGCTCTGCAATTATGGAAGCCACCCAGGATGGCGGAAAATGCTATGGACTGTCCCTGCCTTCACTTGAGGGATGACCGTGTAGTCTTCGACTGTTCCAACTAGACCAGCTGAGATGTGGACGGTACCACAAAAGTGAGAGTCTCCCAGGATTGCTAACCTGGTCAAAAATGCACGCTAAAAGTCGGATGTGTTGGCCTGAGGGTTTCGACCCGAGGGTGCCTAACCAGACACACCGCAATCACATCTGAAAAAATCACTCCGGATGAACGCAAAGAAGAAGAAGAACCTATAACAAAAGGGACTGCCACAATTTTTAGCTGACTCTGCCAGCAAAAGACATGGTCGAGGATGAATGACACAACGCTATTGATATATTCCAACTTTTGTCAGGATACCCAGGAGGGAATTCCTTATCTAAATATCTATCAAGATAAACGGATATAAAGAGTACACCGATACCAGAGTATCGTCCGCCTTTACTTCTGGGACCATCAATCAGCAAGGTCAACGAAACTACAGGACTGTTGTTGCCCAAGCTGCGATGCCATATTCCAGTACTGGCCTCATCCGTCCAGTATATAACGTCTTGAGAACTTCCTCATCTACTACCCACTTTGTACCAGCAAGTTTTTTCATGATTGCCATTCTTTGCCTTGCTCTTGTTCGATTTTTCTCAACCTGTGTCTTCCATGTAAGGCGACGGTCAAAGGTGACTCCTAGATAGTTTGGATTTTCTTCATAGCGCAATATTTTTCCATTCAATACCAGCTTAGGTTGCTGAGTTTTATTTGAGAGGGAGAACACTGTGCATGTTGTTTTTTCCTCACTTATCTTCACTAGCCACGATTTTGACCAGTCCTCTAGCGATAATAAGGCTTTCTGTATTCTGCTGTTAGCTGTACTAATATATTCTTCAGATGTCGATATGGCTAGGTCATCTGCAAAGAAGGATGTGTGTACTCTGGCTGGAAAATTTTCCGTGATGTCATTTATATATGCTAGGAATAATGTTGGTGAAAGAACTCCTCCTTGGGGGACACCTTGCTCCAACAGCATCATTTTGCTGGTTTGTCCTTGTACTTTTGTCCTGTCAGTTCTGTTCTCAAGGTAGTGGCTGATCCATTTAAGCATTTTCCCCACAAACATGCATTTTTTGCAGTTTTACTTTCAGTCTTTCCTTCCATACTTTATCAAATGCTTTATTCTAAATCTACCCAGGCCGCTAGTGTGTGCTTTTTCTCTTGGAAGGCATCCTCTATTTCCTGGGCTATATAGGTTATTTTATCTTCAGGATCTGTACTTTGTGAATCTAGGTATTCATTGTTCATGGCTTTCACTGGTTTCCATAGTTTGTTACCATCCCTGTCAAAGTTCAGGTTTTCTGTTTTTTCCCTCCAATAATCTCTTGTTGTTTGATTTACTGTTCTTTTATATTTTGCTAAGATGGCTTTGAGAGAGATGTTCGCTTCAGTTGTTTGTTCTCTCTCAGCTGTCTTCCTGGCATCTTCAACTTTGTCCTCCAAAATTTGTAGTTCTTCAGTCCAGTATGGTTTGTAATTTTTCCTCGCTCCCCTTGGAATATACTCAGTGGCCGCCTGTATTATTGCTCTGTTTAGACTTTCCACCATTTGCTTCATGTTGTGTCGTGTCCTCCTTTAAAGTGTCGTCCCTGGAGTGAGGAGATCCGACACCCACATTATAATATTATTTTTTTTTTCCCCTCAATATTCTGGAGAATCCACCAGCTTCCGTCCAACACACTCCATCAGCCTATGGACACCTTTTCCTATCACTCTCACACTGTCGTACTATGCCCCCTTCTCATACTTCCCCAACGCAACATACTCAACAACTCTTACTTCTAGAAATTAATAAAGATTAATTTATTAAAATAAAAGTGTAACGTGTATGAGACGTGTATGCGAAGAAAATGTGTGACGTGTTCTATAAAGTGTAGAGAATCTGTCTCTCAGACATCAGCTCAGTCCGCAGATCACAGCAAAGATAGACCACAGCACGTTACGTCAGAACAAGTACGTCTCACCCGTTGCCGGAACCATCCTGCCGGATACTGCTTTGCTTCTGTAGACCTCTGGTAATCCCATTTCATGAACATGAGAAATAGACACCGGTGGTATGAACAGTTACTTATGGACCGGATTCACTCTACACAATGTCCGTTCCTAATGTTCTCTAACCAACTGCACAAGTTCTTTTCTAGTGTTTACACAGTTAGTAAAGTTAAGTGTTAGTCGACAGATCATCCTCGTTGCACATCGAACCATTCCGTCCGCAAGTGCTAATTACTAATGTTAATTGTTACTGTACTAACACTAGTTACTCTTAACCGGTTCTCGGTTCGTTACCACTGTTTAATGCTGTATGGTGCAACTGTAATCTTCACTATGTTGGGTGAATCAACCTCCCTCTAGCTTTTAGTCACGTCTGTAAGCAATCTTTATTGATTGCCGAACTGGTGTTCTTCAGACTGGGATTTTCTTCCTTCCCAAAACTTTATTGAGCTTCCTTGGATCTGGTAGGGAACCTAGGATAGAAACAACACACCTGGTGATAGTACTAGTTCATGATTCTTTCGGCTGAGTGTAAGCCTATCACCTTGCCTAATGATCGTTAGCTAACTAGACTTAGTCATAGAGCAGATTAGCTACCCACCTAGAATCGAATCAGGTTATGACAAAGAAAAAATCAGCAAACAGAATGTGGAACCCCTCCCACAAGGGACACCTACGGGAAATCCCAATTATCCCTCATTACTCAATTCTCAACTAGTAAAGCTTATCAACACTTCACTAATCTATTCCAGCTAACAGAGTCAAGTATCACTTCCCTACTCTAGCTAGTTTCCACTAACAGTGCTAATCATCACACTATAGTTTAACAAGGCTACTGCCTAAAGTAATTATAACGAATATATTATAATAGGTTATACCTTAAATGGCACCACTGCAGTCCTATCAATCATATCTACATCTGCCATTATAGGCACGTGTAAAATTAAGTCACTAATTAACACACGGTAGATATTATTTCCACTAAGCACTGCAGTGCCCTCACTCTAACTAGAGCATTAATCAAGTCCACCCCAGTTGATCACAACTAGAGTTTATATGGCAAACTACCAAAGTTGTCCACGTGACTTTATCCTCTTCGCCCCCACACAGGTGTTATTTGGACATATCAACCATTTGCAAGGATCTATTTCTCCGGGCTTAAATCCTGTCAAAGTTGTCAGTAATTGTTAAGATTCTCAAAACAAGCCAGCGAATTTTATGACGACTTCCAACAAACAGTTGCAAATAACCCCGTCAAACTCTTCATGTTCCGGAAACCAAGAATTGACATATGTACTGTTTTCTCCCTACTAAGTACTTCCGTTTTACATCTGCCATTGTGATCTCACGGCTTCCATCTGCATTCAAATGTTGACAAACTTGTCAATCTTCTGTTCCGTGGTGACAATATATGTGATTCTAACTGGTAATGAACTGCCAACTCGGTGTATCCCTTCCTTCTCACTCAACACCCAATGTGTAGATGGGCTGACCCCACTGCTTCCATTTACATTCAAATGTAGACAAACTAATCAAGGCGATGCCAGGACCTGTCACCATCAACACCGACCGTTCCAAATCCGTTATAGATGTACACGTGCAGCTACAAATATTGTCCTGAGATTTTGACATCCGCGGTGTTTTTCCAGTTAGTAAAATAATGGTGCTGAAAATACACGCCAAGCAAACGTCGGGAATATTTATCTGTTTAACTCATGGCAATCTCGCGACATGTTGCCATATCGTGTATTTATGTTTTCACAATATTTGTCTGTTAGTATGGCAAATCTGCCCCAATCTGCTCGTTTGTAATTCTAGCGGGGCAAAGGCTTTTGCTCCTGTGGAACATACTCCATATTCATTACAAGCTTGATTGGTCTGTGGTCACTACCTGCTAATTGGTCAAGCACAAGGCGATCGATTTTGTGGAGGATGTCTCCTGTGCAGAAAGCTAAGTCTAGAGTAGAAGTGGTAAACCATCTTCTGGAGTAGAAGCTCGGTGTGTCATCCGCTTTGTTGAGTAAATGGATATTTGAGTCTATTTCCCAGTCCTCCACTTCATCTCCTCTTTTGTCAGTATCTGGGTATCCCCATCTTTCTGAACGGCTATTAAAGTCTCCAACAATAATGCAGTTTGTGTCAGTTATTTTCATGTTTGAGAGTGTAAGGTCCTTATCTGCTGGGCTATTTTAATACAGATTGTAAATTCTATTTTCACTTCCTTTGTCAACACCTATAATTTCCGTTTGGTTGTCAGAGATCACAGATACTTCGCTGTAAGATATTGCATTTCGTGTAAGTATTACAACTCCTCCTTTGTGTCCTTCGCGGTCGAAACGTGTGGCCTGATATCCTCTGACTGAGAATCTGCGATTGGCGTTGAGGTGTGTCTTTTGAATGCATGCCACATCTATTCTATCTTATGAAGACGCTTTGTTAGGGAGAATTTCTTATTATAAACTTCTTCGGTATTCCACTGTAGTATGTTGAATGTCCGGGGTGTTTGGTCAATAGCTCTACTCCTCTGTGCCTTGACTCCACAGCACAGGGGAAGGTGACCACTAGTAGTAATGGGTGGACCCCTCGAGGCAGGGGGCCCGGCACTATCACCGTCTGATGGGACTTCGCGGGATTAGTACCATAATGATTAATTTTAATTTGTGACATCGTGAATTAAGTTACGTTGCACTGCTTTGTCAAGCCTGTGGCTCAGTGCATCCGATTTCGACAAGCATTTGTCGGGGTGCTTTCCCTAGCCTTTGATTGTCCCCAGTCTACCTACAAGGCAGCAGGCGTGTGTGCCGCATGGTCTGGTTCCTCTCCCTTGACCTGTCCGACATGGGTGACCCTATCAGTAGCTGTGCTACCGTCGGCATAGCTCTTGGGATCATTGGAACACTCAAGCCCCTCTACCTCGTCACGGTGGACACGCAGGAGAGGGGGCATAGGGTCTGATGCACACTCAACCCGTAGAGGACCAGGCAGGTGGACGTTCAGTCAGGCTGACACTGGTTTCATAAGCATGGGTTCTCTTCGTTAACTACTGCAGAAGAGTGAGGGAGCACGTTTGGGAATGTCCCGAGTGCAACGAAATTGATTCTTTATTTCATCGAGGGGAAGAGAGGGAGAGGCCGACCAAGAGAAATGATGCTGGATGGACTGAGAAGGTGGCATGGAGGAATATCATCAGCAGAGTTGATCCAGAAAACCAAAGACCGAGATCCATGGAAAGTCATGAATGCCTTCGCCAGCCGGCATGTCACTTGATGATGATGATGATGATGATGATGATGATGATGATGATGATGGTGATGATGATGATGATGATGATGATGTGATGATGATGATTTCATATTAATATTATTAACTGTCTCAACGCCAAACAAACAGTAGGTTTGGCCCAAACATGGTACACAATTCCAATTTTCAAAAACAAAAATTCCAAATTCGGCCTCGTCTAACCTGCTTCATCAGCTATGGTTATTGTTGAGGATCGTGGTTTTTGTGGGTTTATTCACCCTAATTCTTGTTTTGTGAGTCCTATCTCGGACTGGTTATGTAGCGTTTGTGTCTGTGACGTCAGCGATTATAATGGGAATTTCCGTTCACTGAGCATTGAAATTGCGGAGGATACCATGGAATAAAACAAATAACACGACGAAACTAGTATGGCGATATATCGTCCTTCTGTCGAAATTGGAGATCATATTTGGCGATCTATTATCCTTCAGCATTGAATTAGTTAAAGTAGTTAGCTATTAAATTATGCAGAAACGCCATGTTACTATTGGCATAAAATAATGCTCTCTCTTTCTGTTCTGTTTTGACCTACATCCGCTCCATTTGAGCGCTAACTGTATGGAGATGTCAACAAGCTTGACTGCTGCTTTTTTTTTTTTTTGATGCTTATTCATAACTGACTTCATCAGCTGTACGAAAACTAAATCCTTTCTCTCTCTCTCTCTCTCTCTCTCTCTCTCTCTCTCTCTCTCTCTCTCTCTCTCTCTCTCTCTCTCTCTCTCTCTCTCTCTCTCTCTCTCTCTCTCTCTCTCTCTCTCCACAGCCAACTAGTATCTGGCAGATACTTGCCAACTAACTGCTGCATTTGGTGGCTTCTGTGTAATCGTTCGTTATTGTAACTAACTGTGACCAGTGTCAGTCGCCTGGCATTTAGTGACACTAATTGTATTAGCTGATTTAGGAAATAGCTAGTCCTTGTGTCTTCATTGACAGCTCATTCACTATAAACCAACATACATTGCTCACAGATGCTAATGCCTGCCACGAAGTTTTACAACCGTTGCCCTGTTGGTCCGATTACCCGTCTAGTACTCGTTGCTCTATGTTTTATTGTTGTTTGCTTTCGTTCACTTTGAACTTGGGTGTAGTTCACACATATACTACTACTACTACTACTACTACTACTACTACTACTACTACTACTACTACTACTACTACTACTACTACTACTACTACTGCTGCTGCTGCTGCTGCTACTACTACTACTACTACTACTACTACGACTTGGCATTACAGTCAGTCCACTAGGCTGACCACTGGCCTGTGGGCCAGCTTTACCTATGCTGTGGTGACGTAGTGGCAATGTGATTTACCAGCAATGTTATTGTTAGTTCAGTGCGCTGCCATTGCTTTCTGTACGGCCGAGGTTCCATGCCATGAAAATCAGAGCACAGCGGTATGTTTCCAAATCCTTCGCCGGTTGACTTCGAGCCCTCGCCTCTGTATGTCGAGGATTTGTGAAAGGCACTTCGGGATTGATAAAATGACAGGAGTGTCCAACATGTACAGAACAGAGAATAGTATTTTGGTCTACATCCGTGTCCATTTGAGGATAACTATAGAAATGTCAACAAGCTCAAGTCGGCTGCCTCTTTCTTTTGATATTCATGTCGACGTCTGAAGGTGAACGAAGAATAAAAAGACAATTTGAGCATAGATTTACCCATGTCATTTCCTAACCGGTCGGTGTGCAGATTTATGCGTGCCATGACCTAACCGGCCGATGTGTTATTTAAATCCTGGCATTTTATTACTGTTGTTTTTACAGCCGTGTGCACATTGTTATCGTATGGTATACTTGGCCTACATCCTGACACGCCACTGACAAGTCTGATCTAAATAACAAATCCCATGTCTCAGTTGCTAACAGACTTTTTGTTTGGCTTTCATTCGCTTTGAACGCAAGCGTTCCCTTTTACCATTGACCCTCGTCGTCAGGCGAACGCATTCCGGCTTCTGTGGCATTTGTAATTTACTCCCCAGGTCAATATTTTAATCCAGCTGACCGGTGTAGGGATTGAACCCGTTACCTCGGCTTCAGAAGACAGGAAGTTTTAAAGCTTGTGAGCTCTTATCCATTCGCCATACCGACCTCCACAAATAATGATGTGAAAGGTGAAGACAGACATACTTCGGCAGAGTGGCAGGCTTCCATTCAACAATAAAATATAGAGGGCATCTTTTGGATTTTCCTCCCAGGACATGCTGGTGTGGTGGGAAACGAGCAGGCGGACAGATTGACTGGGTCTGCACCACTTGGTGGGGTATTGGTGCATGATAGGGCAGAGGTGGTCATGGCCCTTTGGAATCGTGTGTATGGTGCAGAAGAACGGATCACAGCACAGCCAGGGCAGAATGGTGCTGCAGGCAGTGACCAGACGATCTGGTCCACACTCAAAACTCCTAGGAAAGACCAGGCGAGGTGGACACATAATCAGACTAGGCCAGGCGAGGTGGACACATAATCAGACTGCTACTGGTACCTTTAGTACTGGGACTCTTCGCTGGCTCTTGCAGGTGATGACGAAGCACGTATGGGAATACCCCGAATGCCGTGATGTGGGTTCTTGACTATACTGTATTGTTTTATAGACGACGGAGCCGTTTGCTCGTCTAGAAGCCTAACTATAAATGCAACATTACACAAGCGAAAGCGAACCCATGAATCATCATTGAATATGCAAGTAACACTCACGTGCATGAGCCTTCTTCAGACTGTAAGGCACATGGTGCTAAACACACCTTGATTTCCTCAGGTATTTACTGGTAGCCAGTCAAGGCTGGGTCAACATTGGCGCCCAGAAACAAATTCCATAAATAAGCCGCCCCCCCCCCCCCCCCTTCCACGGGCGGACAAGTGAGTGCAGGGTCACCACGCTACCTACTCCTGTAGGACTTCATCATCATGTGCCATGCCGATAAGCGTGGGTGGTCATGTTTCGCCATCTCACTCGCTCACCAGAGTCGTGGATCAGCTCCGTGTTCTTGTCTCGATCATACCACGTGGCCAAGCCATCCAAGTATTTATTTCTCTGCCTTCCCCTTGTTCTCTTCCCCTCGATCTTGCCAGCTGTCATCAAGTTCTCCAATTTATTTCTTCTCATGACGTATCCAACAAATTGTGACTGCCTACGTCTAATTTCTCTAATCAGTTTACGGTTTTCATCGGTTTCTCATAGGACTTGGACATTGAATTTCCTGTCTGTCCATGGTATTCTTTATCTTCCTCAGAAACCATATTTCCACAGCCATCAGATGTTTTTCGCCGCTCCCTGGCAGATGAGTTAGCAGCTTTCTCCGTTAACCACGAAAACTCTCGTGGTTGACGTGAGCGCACGAGAATTAGAAGTGGTTCGAATCGCGCCAGTGACTTATGAGAGTATGGAGCCGGTCGCTCAGAAAGTCGTGGCGTGCTGATGAGCGTAATCTAGCCTAGTAATAAACATACAGCTGAAAGATGCTGGTGTTGACCGCAATATCCTGAAACAGGATGGAAACGCGGAAAAAAAAATCAGATGTTTTTCAGCTTGTCTGCTTATTGTCCACGTTTCACATCCATACAAAAGTACAGGCCCTATGTATCCCCTCAACACACTTTCTGTCATTGCAAATGACATCTTTTTATTGGTCAATATTTTTTTCATCTTGCAAAAGGCTAACTTCGCCATAGCGATTTTTTTTCTATGTTCAAGGCATCTCCCATCAGATGGGCCTTATATAGACTGTTCTAAGATAATTGAACCGATTCATTTATTTAAGAATATTCCTATGTACTTGTATAGTACATTGTGGTATTTCCTTTTTCCTAGTGACGAGCCATAATCTGCCCTCTTACAACCCTAGTTGTTCACAGTGTGCAACAACCGCATCTACTAAATGTTGCAAATCCTTCCCATTGCCTGCAATCAATACAGTATCATCTGCACATCTAACGTTGATGTTAGTGATGAGCGATTGCAAGGACCGAATGTAAAACGGGCCTGCGTGCCCAATTTGTAACCCTCTGAAAATAAAGTTCGTTCGTTGGATGTTACGTCCCCCAATGATGATTCCTTTCATATCTTCTACATTTCTGAAAATATTTTCACTGTACAGAAAAAAAAAAGATCTGGAGACATGACACATCACACATATATATATGAATGACTGGCTAACAGATGGTAACAAAATGATTATAGCCAGGATATTAACAACTGAAGTGTCAATATCAATTACCAGCTAACAGGTGCGACCTCGAACACTTGATATGTGAATGCCGGCCTGTCTCTTTCAATGATGTAGCTGACTGATATTTAATGCTTATACATAAATTAATCCAGTGTATATAGTGTCTGGATCAATAGCTGAATAAGTTTTACAGACCAGCACATACGCAACTGGTTATTAAAAGCAATGATTGTCCATTGTATGCTTCAGCAAAGAAAGACCACATTGCACGTGGAGAGTAACCTGTACTTCCTTTACACAACACGTGAATGTATGCATCTCTGACCTGAACCCACCAATCACTGCACATGAATGTATGCATCTCTGACTTGAACCCACCAATCACAACACATGAATGTATTTACCCATGTCTTAAACCCACCAATCACAACACATGAATGTATTTACCCATGTCTTAAACCCACCAATCACAACACATGAATGTATTTACCCATGTCTTAAACCCACCAATCACAACACATGAATGTATTTACCCATGTCTTAAACCCACCAATCACAACACATGAATGTATTTACCCATGTCTTAAACCCACCAATCACAACACATGAATGTATTTACCCATGTCTTAAACCCACCAATCACAACACATGAATGTATTTACCCATGTCTTAAACCCACCCATCACTGCACATGAATTTATTCATCTCTGACTCGATTCCACTAATGAACCAATCACAATAAATAAATCTATTCATCATTCTTGAATCCACCAATGAAATAATAATAATAAAGATCTTAAGCAGTTGAAGACAGTGACAAAACAATGTACATTCATCTCAAGAAAAACCAGACAACAAAAAAGCCACCAATATACAATAACTTTTATTAAGAAAATCAAGGATGTCTGTATAAATGCTTGCATCTCTGACTCAACAACTTGCAGCCCCTCACATTCTCACACCCACATTTATATTTGGTCGAAGACCCCCACAATGGGCTCATATTTTACAAGACTGCGCACACTGGGACAGCAGCCATGTTTATGTAAATACATAATGATGTCATAACTGTTAACTATCAGATTTAAAAAACACTGACAGTTATCTGTGTTAGTATTTTGAAAGTAGCTGTGACTAAAACTTTAGCTTTGAAATGTTTACACAAGCTGTGAATAAACATCTTTTAAGGACAACAATTATGTTTCATACTCTGCTGGCATGTTGTGGAGATGTCAGACCCACAATGTCTTGGGAAAATGTCATTTATGAGAATTATAGCCATGCCAAAGGGCACAGGGAAATGAATATCAACGGTAAATCTGTAACCGTTCCTGTCTCACACACTGCAAGTCTGCTCTGTTCGCTCACAACCTACCCGTTCCTGTCTCACACACTGCAAGTCTGCTCTGTTCGCTCACAACATAACCGTTCCTGTCTCATACACTGCAAGTCTGCTCTATTTGTTCACAACATAACTGTTCCTTTCACACACACTGCAAGTCGTGTACAAGTTGTACACAACCTAACCGTTCCATTCTCTCACAAGCCTGGTCTAGCTAGTCACAATGGAACTACTCCATTCATTCTTGGCATGAAAGATCTATATATAAATAGATATCAAATCAAAGACAGGGTCCATAAATTATTTGCAGTTGTTTTTCTTTGTCAAGCACATTTCATCACCACACATAAACTATGCGGACTCAATGTGTCAAACAGGGTCAGCGAGAGCCGCTTGAAAACAATCACCTGTAGCCAGGTCATTTACACAAAATCTCTAACAGATTCTCTCTTTGGTTATTAGACAAAAATTTTTTTTAGCCAAAAGCCACCTTTCAACTGCTCAAAAGAAACCACATTATTATAAGCTTTTGGCCACAAATCTGCAGTGTTATTCTGAATACAATTCCAGGTTGACTAGAAAGCCACTGATAATTCCACCATGTGCCAACACACAGGTTACCGAAACAGATTGTAGAAAAACTGGATTGGATTGCAAACCACATATTGTAATTTCTTGTTATTTGTAGGGCCTCAACTACTGGACCAGCTCTAGGTGAAGTGTGGTCAGCCAGTAAGTAAACAGCTGAACATGTCCTGCGGGACTGCTATCTGTACACCCAACTCAGAAAGATATACTGGTCCACTGCATCAGCTTTTTAAAATTTTTTCCAAAATTTTTGGAAATTTCCCTTAATTTCGGGGTTCCCAAACCTACCCAAATTTATGCAGTTTTTTTAAAGAGAAATAAAATTTGTGAAATATTTTGTGAATATCCTTCACCGTGTACTAAGAAAATGATTTACGAAGCTAAGCACACGGTAGTAAAGAAAGCTAAAGCTAAACAAGTTCAAGGTACAAGACCAAGGCGGTGTGACAGAAGCGTAGCTGGTGAGGAACTAAACCTCATAAAGATAACAATATGCAACAATATCAGGACTGACCCATGAAAACTGACAGCTGAAATAAGGTTTGCGAAGCTGAAAGGCAAACAAATATAAGGCATTCAACATCAGGGATATACTCAAATTATATCGGAATGAGTTGCCAGGCAAACATCATCATCTAGCAACCCACGCAAACAAATAAAACTCTGTTATACATCAGTCTGAGACATCTTACATGGAGTCTAAAGTTAAATATTCTGTTTAAATAAAAATCAATCAAAGTTTCTTGTTAATGACTACAGCACCACACATTTTCAAATAAACTACAACTGCAACAGACCCAATCATTTTTCCATCATACACAATACAGAAACAACAACAAAATATAGGTAAGCTACTTTATGCAGGTTGTGAGACGATGTAGCGGTAGGCAAACGCTGCGGCTAGTGCAACGGCCAGAGGAAGTAGCCAGCCAGTCCAAGAACTTGAAAAACAAAGCACAAAAACATATTTATTTAAAACATGCTGTCTTTAACTGGGTCGTTCTGGCAGCCCTGGTCCTTTTAAAATTTGCCCATGCATTTAAAAAATGAAGTTCCGTCAAAAGTCACATCAATGAATGTTTAGAAAGAGAGTGCTGAAGTGCTATATATCTTTCTGCTGCATGACCGTGAAAACTTTTGGAATGTAAAGAACACATTAGGAAGAACTTAAAGCAACAGAGATTTGGTTCCCGAACGAATGTTGCGAATTCCCTGGACTGTCAGAGTAACTGCGCTGCATGAAAAAGGCTTTTAAAGAAACTAAACTATACAACCCCTAAAAAAAAGACAAGGGAGCTTTCTTTTGGGCTGTGATGAAAGAGAGGGATGTAAACAGTGTGACAACTGGAAAGATATTGGGGGAAAAGAGCAGAGCAAGAGAAATGGTGCTGGTGACTGAGTAGTGGCAGGGGAAATCCCTCTGAGAGTTTTAAACCAGAACACAATACCAAGGACTGAGATCTGTGGCGAGACATGAACACCTACACCAGCTGGCAAGGCACTTGATTTTTTTAAAAGGGGCCCCCCTTTTACGAAATTTGGGAATCCTGACCCCAGGCTGGCAGCCAAGCATTCAATCCACTGTGCCACCAAGGCTCCTATCCTGGGACGGAGAGGTACCTTACGTCCTTGTTTAGCCCCCCTTCTACACTGGAGTTTACAGATGCCTTACTGTTACTGTCTGTTTTAGCAGAATTGCACATCATCTTGATTTCATTAAGATGCTTAGGTCAGCATGTCCGAATGGATAATAGCGCAGTCATAGACCTATTTAAGTATGCTACACTGTTGGATGATAGTCCCTTACAGTCATAGACCTACTATTTAAGTATGCTACACTGTTGGATGATACCCCCTTACAGCCCATAGACCTTTTTTAAGTATGCTACACTGTGGATGATATCCCTTACAGTCATAGACCTACTATTTAAGTATGCCATTTTGGATATAGTCCCTTACAGTCATAGACCTATTTAAGTATGCTACACTGTTGGATGATAGTCCCTTACAGTCATAGACCTACTATTTAAGTATGCTACACTGTTGGATGATACTCCCTTACAGTCATAGACCTACTATTTAAGTATGCTACACTGTTGGATGATAGTCCCTTACAGTCATAGACCTACTATTTAAGTATGCTAAAGTTGGATGATAGTCCTTACGTCATAGACCTACTATTTAAGTAGCTAAACTGTTGGATGAGCCCCTTACAGTCATAGACCTACTATTTAAGTAGCTACACTGTTGGATGATAGCCCCTTACAGTCATAGCCCCTACTATTTAAGTAGCTACACTGTTGGATAGTCCCTTACAGTCATAGACCTACTATTTAAGTATGCTACACTGTTGGATGATAGTCCCTTACAGTCATAGACCTACTATTTAAGTATGCTACACTGTTGGATGATAGTCCCTTACAGTCATAGACCTACTATTTAAGTATGCTACACTGTTGGATGATAGTCCCTTACAGTCATAGACCTACTATTTAAGTATGCTACACTGTTGGATGATAGTCCCTTACAGTCATAGACCTACTATTTAAGTATGCTACACTGTTGGATGATAGCCCCTTACAGTCATAGACCTACTATTTAAGTATGCTACACTGTTGGATGATACTCCCTTACAGTCATAGACCTACTATTTAAGTATGCTACACTGTTGGATGATAGTCCCTTACAGTCATAGACCTACTATTTAAGTATGCTACACTGTTGGATGATAGCCCCTTACAGTCATAGACCTACTATTTAAGTATGCTACACTGTTGGATGATAGTCCCTTACACAACAAGGCTACAACAGGTAAGCTGTCAGTCAATGTGAGTAATGTAAACAACTCTGACGGTAGGAGAGAAACCAATACTGCACAGGTTTTAATCCCATTAAAACTTATAGCTATACATGAAAGCCATTGTGAAATACAAAAGTAAGGCTTCACTAATACAACCTCCCTTACTTCCTTTATGTACACACTGAGCGTCCTGGGCTTAATACATTTTACACAAAGGGCATCCTAACCATCACATTCATCATTCTAGCATCAGCATTGTACTTTATCTCTGGTCGCTCTAGCTCTCACTCAGACAGCTAAAGTCATTCCTATATCCCAGTGTGACATTCTATCACTTATTTACTATCGTTCCTAATCTATGTCCTGTCCCGTCAGCTATCTGGAACACACTGCTTGGTCTGTTATTTATCCTAATCTATGTCCTGTCCCATCAGCTATCTGAAACACACTGCTTGGTCTGTTATTTATCCTAATCTATGTCCTGTCCCATCAGCTATCTGAAACACACTGCTTGGTCTGTTATTTATCCTAATCTATGTCCTGTCCCATCAGCTATCTGGAAACACACTGCTTGGTCTGTTATTTATCCTAATCTATGTCCTGTCCCATCAGCTATCTGAAACACACTGCTTGGTCTGTTATTTATTCCTATCTATGTCCTGTCCCGCGAGCTATCTGGAACACACTGCTTGGTCTGTTATTTATCCTAATCTATGTCCTGTCCCATCAGCTATCTGGAACACACTGCTTGCTCTGTTATTTATCCTAATCTATGAAACGCTGCTTGGTCTATTATTTATCCTAATCTATGTCCTGTCCCATCAGCTATCTGAAACACACTGCTTGGTCTGTTATTTATCCTAATCTATGTCCTGTCCCGCGAGCTATCTGGAACACACTGCTTGGTCTGTTATTTATCCTAATCTATGTCCTGTCCCGCGAGCTATCTGGAACACTGCTTGGTCTGTTATTTATCCTAATCTATGTCCTGTCCCATCAGCTATCTGAAACACACTGCTTGGTCTGTTATTTATCCTAATCTATGAAACATTGCTTGGTCTGTTATTTATCCTAATCTATGTCCTGTCCCATCAGCTATCTGGAACACACTGCTTGCTCTGTTATTTATCCTAATCTATGTCCTGTCCCATCAGCTATCTGAAACACACTGCTTGGTCTGTTATTTATCCTAATCTATGTCCTGTCCCGCGAGCTATCTGAAACACACTGCTTGGTCTGTTATTTATCCTAATCTATGTCCTGTCCCGCGAACTATCTGAAACACACTGCTTGGTCTGTTATTTATCCTAATCTATGTCCTGTCCCGCGAGCTATCTGAAACACACTGCTTGGTCTGTTATTTATCCTAATCTATGTCCTGTCCTGTCCGCTATCTGAAACACACTGCTTGGTCTGTTATTTATCCTAATCTATGTCCTGTCCCATCAGTTATCTGGAACACACTGCTTGGTCTGTTATTTATCCTAATCTATGTCCTGTCCCGCGAGCTATCTGGAACACACTGCTTGCTCTGTTATTTATCCTAATCTATGTCCTGTCCCATCAGCTATCTGGAACACACTGCTTGGTCTGTTATTTATAACCTGTATTTGCCTCCCCCCTGGTTCACCTTTCATGGGTCGACGTTTTGGAGACATGTTCACTCTCCCATGTTCTTCCTCTGGTCCAGTGAGTGTTCATTCATACTGGTTGTTCCTTGTCCTTGACCTCAGGTAACCCTGTTAGTAATTGTTGATGTCTACTCTGATGGTTTAACTCCTGTCTGTCATCTTCTCAGTGATTGTCCATCTGTCATCTGTACCTCTGATATGTTGTTAATACATACCTAGTATAGAACTGTGACAAGCACTCAGTCTTAAACACTGGGTCTGCTGACCCTGAGGCAGCGGGTTTGATCGCTATTGAAGTATCCTTGACTTTGAGGCATACATTACAAGTACCTCAGAAGTCAGAGTGGGTTCGCCTGATGGCAAGGGACATAGGTAATAGGGCAAGCTAATCTACATGCTGGAGTTGCTTGCTTGCCTGCTTGTGTTCGTTGGCTTGAGCTCCAACGCGAAGTACTGTATGTCGGATGAAGACATCCTGTTGTCCAACATCAGTGTGATGTCATACAGGACCTGAGGTTTGCGTGAGTATCCATTGTCCCATGTCTGGCTTATTGGTGTGCAGACTGGTGGTTCCTCGCCGTACAGGCAGACACTCTCAGACTTCGGAGGAATCGGCGATCCTACTGACTTTAGCCAGGACCCCGAAGGGACCTGTTGCCCAGGACGCTCGACGAGGACGCGTCAATAGGTCTTGGCCAGTATATAACCCGGCCCTGGTGCCTTGGAAACACCTCTGCGATCCCACGCTGGAGTTCAAAGCGAGCAACCGCAGAGAAAAAACAACATGATTGACAGATGACCAAGACCAGTGACCAACAAGCAGAATGGTGGGTGGGTGAACTATAACCACACCACAGACAGCAGACGGTGTATACTAACAATAGGAACAAGCCCTATCTACAGTGTCAAACACTTTAGCCGACAGCAAATGTGCAACAGAATACTGACCTGCCAGATGGTGGGCTGCTTCCAGTTGGTCCTGTGTTGGGCTGTGAGGGAAGAAAGCAACAAATATGTTAATGATCAGCATTTGTAAGGCTTTTACTTGTACATTCTTATTGTAAACAAAGTGTTTCTTTGTTTCCCTCTCAAAGATGTATAGTTAGTTAGTTAATTAGTTAGACAGTCACAGTTCCAACTTCACGGCAAAGGGTCACCCCATAATGCTTCGTTCCTGTGCCAGTGCATATCACACAAAATGCTCCTCACTGTTCCACGTGAAAAGTGAAACAGATAGCAGTTCAAACAAATTAACAGCACACAGAGGCATACATGCATAATGTTGTTGCCAGAATGCCAACACAACAGTCTGCCACGAAAATTACAGAATCGCCGATGGAAGCGGCTGTCACTAGAAAAGCAGCAGTTGCACACACATTACTGCATACGGCAAAACCAACTAGTTCAGCAACTGACCGCCCGCCAATTTTCTGTACATGCAGTTCACAATACAAACCACAGCGGACAGATGTTGAAACCCGCAGCTCATAGTGTCGCTCCACACACTTAAACTCAGTAGCCGGGTGGCGGAATCATACAATACTATTCTGGGATTTCCTCATCGTCAGTGTCTATTCCTCACCTCTTGGTTCATTGGAATCTGGTTCTTTTCATAAGCTCCATATGAGTGCTTTTGTCATACCAGTTTTGTTCTTGCAATCTGCACAGACCCACTGGATGAATGTTTGTGGTTTATTAAACGTTAAAGCTGATTGCATATCCTGTGCATGACGTCGCAGTAAATCCCAGCATTTGTTGGCTGTTTGTGATTTCTTGGTAAGTTTACGTTCTGTAGTTTGCCATTGCTTTCTGAATGAACAGCACTCATACCATTTTATGAAAACCAATGCAAAGCATTCTGCTGCCAAATCGCCCACAGTAGTGTTTCGAACGTGGTATGCAGCATTATGAAATGCTCTCATAACCCCTTCAGAGCTGGCAGTAGTTGACTAACACTTGTTTTAGTCATGCTGCATGTTTCTGGTCCATACTGTAGTACTAATTTAGTGCTGAGTTCAATATTCTACATGTTCTACTGGCTATAATTTCTGTTGACTTCCACAAGTTTTCTAGTGTTTGTCCTATATTATAATGCACAATTATACGATCTGCCACAATGATATTCTTCACTTCATGCTCCTGATGAACCAATAACCATGGGATGTGAATGGTGGATGTGCCAGGGTTCGTGCTCACACCTCCATGTGGAGCACCCTGGGCAGACACTAGTCTGGGGTCGCCACCGTGATGACATCTGCTGAGAGGTCCAATTCTGCATGCTGCAAGATTGCAAGAGAGTCAGGGCAATTTCTACAAGATGATGGCAGACAATCGGCACCCAAACCTTGCATCTACCACTTGGAAAGCTCCCGAGAAAGCAGGAGATGTATGTAATCACCAGTGCCCAGATTTTCAAGTCACAGATGAACAAACACATCGACAGGATTGTGCAACTGAACGCACATAACCATTTGTTTCACCTACAAACATATAAACACATTCAATCATGAAGATGAAATGTAATCATCATGTGCCCTGTCAGCTGGCACAGGTGTTCATGTCTCTCCACAGATCTCAATCTTTATTGTTCTGGATCAACTCTGCTGATGATATTCCTCCTTGCAACTGCCTCAATCCATCCAGCAGAATTTCTCTTGGTCTGCCTCACTTCCCCTAGATCTTTCCAGTTGTCACAAAGATCTCCAATGCCTCCCTTGTCATCATATGACCAAAGAATGCTGTTTGTCTTTCTTATATAATGTTCTAGTTTAATTAGCCTCTTCCAGGCCATCATTGTTAGTTACTTTGGCAGTTCAAGGAATACGTAACATTCGTCTCAGGATCCACATCTCTGTTGCTTCTAAGTTCTTAATAATTTGTTCATTCATATTCCATGATAAACTGCCAAACAGCAAAACAGATTCTTAACATTTCTGCACTCTCTTACTTTCAATGATAGTGACTTATTGTATCAGATGAAACGTACTAAACTGACAGCAATGGGCCATGAGCTATACATTTGTAAATAAGGTGGAATCATGACAGAAGTCTTGGAGGTTGTAACACAAACAGAAGGCATAGATTACAGAGCTTCTGTCCTCACCTTACAACAGCTGACTTCCGCAGCAATATAAATGTGTCAGTTTCCATGTTTTTAGCTAGCGGTGGACAGATCTCAAGATGACCACTGATACCCCTTCAGTAAAATGTTGTATGGATCCTATGTGTCAGTTTCAATGTTTTTAATTAGCAAAGGACAGATTTCAAGATGACCACTTGATCCCCTCTCAAGTTTAGTTCTCAATGTGTCAGTTTCCATGTTTTAATTAAAAATGGTATTTCTCGAGATGACCACTCAGCCCCCTCTATTCATGAAGTTGTGTGAATCTGACATGTCAGTTTCCAAGTTTCTCTCAAGCCTAACAAAGAAGCACAACAAACGACAGATTGAGAGCACATTTCACCACCTGTTTCTCTCCCCGCCCATCCACACAGACCTGGTTTTTTGTTGAAAAACTGTACTGTATTGGCACCTGGCCATCTGGACAGATGATAGTTTGTTACATTGTGCTTCAAAAAAGGTATAATAACTAAAAACCATGGTGGTGGCCAGGTATGAAGTTACACCTCTCCATAGCACAAAGTTGGGCTGAATTGTATAGACCAGTGTTTCCCAACATGGGGCCCACACCCCACAGGGGGGCAATTAGATTGTTAAGGGGGGCAATTCGAAAATGGAAGAAATCGGCTGGATATAACAAAACGGGGAGACTTGAGACTGAAGTTAACTAAATTGGAACCTGACATAAAATCTCTTAGCTGCAAGCATCAAGCGCAAGGATCTCACTAAATTTAAATAATAAATTATTACTAATAATTAAAATAATATAGAAAAATCTTTCATTAAAATTATTGTGTACTTGAATTGCAGTTCTCCATTATCTTCTTCTTCAGCATTCCGAGCCATTGAGTTTCTTTGCTGCAGATACAAGCCGTCTCCATTCGTCTCTCTAGTTGACCTTCTCTTGCCAGTCGCTGATTCCAAGTGCTTGTATGTCTGTATGTATATTATCTCTCCACCGTCTTCTTGGTCTACCTCGGGGTCTATGGTCATTTATTTCTTGAGTGTAAGCGAGTTTTGTTTCCCTATTATCTTCAATTCTTTCTATATGCCCCAGCCATTGCAGTCAATTAGCCTTCATGATACCAGTGATTAGCGGGGACTTAAACAGATCATAAATGTCTTTGTTGCTTCTTCTTGTGTATCCCTAATGGGCCCAAAGATGCGTCTTAAGACTTTGTTCTCAAAGGTTTGTAACAAGGCTTCGTCTCCTTTAGTTGTAGTCCAGGTTTCAGAGCCATACAGCACAACTGGTCTTCTTCTTCTTCGTTCATCCGGAGTTTTTTTTTTTTTTCAGATGTGATTGCGTTGTGCCTGTTTACAGCAGAGCTGCGTTCTTGCGCCGTTAGGCCGACACATCCGACTTCTGCGGGCATTTGTTGACCGGGTTAACCTTCCCGGGGGTTTCTTAGGGCGTTTGACTCTCACTGGTGTGGTGTTATCTCCCATCCTAGCTGGCCCATATAGAGCACAACTGGTCTAATCAGTGTTTTGTATATTGTAGTTCTCCATTATATGTTTTGAAAATTTACTTACTGTGTTTGCTCAATAATTTCCTAGTGATTTCTTACTAAAATCTATCATTCAAGTTTCTTTAGTGAACATTTCAATTTTTGAATATTAAAAATAATGTTAATGTTGGGGGGGGGGGGGGGGGGGGGGGGGGGGGGGGGGGGGGGGGGGGGGGGGGTGGGGGGGGGGGGGGGGAGAGAGAGATAAGAATTTTAGAAAGGCTTGGGTGGGGCATAGCACAAAAAAGGTTGGGAAACTGGTAAAGACCATGTGTTGCCCATGCAGCATGATCCCTCTCTCAGCCTGCCTAGTTTACCCCAGAGGAAAGGTAACACCAGTATGTTTGGAACAAGACAAGCTTCAGAAGCTGCTGGATCAGCAAAGCGATGCTCTAGCTGTCCGCCTGTCGGAGCTTCGAATGCCTGTTATAAAATTGGCATCTGAGTATCTAATTTCCTCTCACAGCAATGTCCTGCCCTGCCCTACAATATGTAATATTACATGCTGCAGTGATAAACCAAAGGAGAACAACAACGTACCAGCTCCTAGGTACTTACAGTGTATGTTTTTGCTGTTCTATCATCCTGGTTGGAGAAAAAAATAAAACAAAGTTAGGAAACTTGATTTTTTGCACTCAAGAAAACAAACATATTAACTAATGAAAGTTTTAATGACCCGCATACCATTCTTGACATGTATCCACGTACATCTCAAGGAGACTGACCACTTCTAGTGGTGGCAAGATTCTTCTGACCAGCACCATCTGTGGGGTTGGCCCAGCCTCCATGGTTCGTCAACCCTTAGGAAGTAGACTGATCACTTCTAGTGGTGGCAGGACTCTTCTTCAGACCAGCACAAACTGTGGAGTTGGCCCAACCTGACTGGTTCATCAATCCTTTGGAAGACTAAGTTTTAACTCTTAAGACTGAAGCACTGGTGTTCAGGTCACATGAGCCCAGAAAACAGCTTGCATCCCCCCCCCCCAAAAAAAAAACATAAGGTTTTCATTTGAAGCCACCCACGTATCAAAGTAAAAGCTCTGCAGCAGCTGTGTTGCACTGCTTGCCTTCCCCTCTCCAAGAATAAGCAACCAGTGGAGCGTGCAAGAGCAGCACTGGTTCTTGCTGGATAGACCAACCGGCTTGTTCTCCTGCCCATCCACTCATCATCATCATGTGCCTGGAAGATATTCTTTCATTGACTTGAGCTCCCAGGTCGACTGAGCCCTAAATGAGCACCAGGAGATGTCCTGGAAGTAAAGTCGGTCAAAGTGATCATGTCCACTCCACCCAACCAGTGCAGGGTGTCTATAACAAATATAAGGCTGGCATTATATGCCTAACACACCACAAGGCACCTAAGAGTTCAAAACAAGAAGAAAAAAACACACCATAAGGCTAACACAGTGGTTCTCAACCTTTTTTGGCCCATGCACCATATGTCAGAATGTCATTTTCCCCCTTTCCAGTGAACGAAAAAAGAAGAATTCCCCCCTTTCCAAAATTGTCAGGTGCATTTTGTATTTTCACAATATTTTATTAACACACCAAATTAATCATATTACAATAAACAATAAATTAAAACATCAAAGAATTGTCACTTAATACATGACACCAGAATGACGGAATACTGTGCTTCATCAAACAAAACGCTCAATAGAAAACCAGGATATTGTGCTTCATCAAACAAAACGCTCAATAGAAAACCAGGATATTGTGCCTGAAGCCATTTCAAGTCTGCCAACTGTTGTCTTAATTTCCCCCCCCCCCCCCATTTGAGAACCACTGGGCTAGCACCATGTACCCAATATGCCTGAAGACGTGGATGTAGAAGGCAAGGAGAAACCGCAACATTATCTTCCCTAGATTTCATACCTAATCATTTTAGAGTGGTGAACAATGTTAATGGCTGTCTTAGGACATCCTTGTCTGATACGGACAGTTATGAGCCATAGGTGACACCAGACTATTATCCAGCCACTGATAAATGATGCTGGATGGATTGAGACGGTGGCATGGAGGAATATCATCAGCTGGCAAGGCACTTGATGATGATGACATGACATAAAACATAAGCAAAAACTGAACAATACACAAACAAGCATGTGATGCCAGGACACAACGTACCGGATGTACATCTCCAATATAATAATCTTTCATGAGATCTCGAGCATCAGAAGAGTGGCCTACATCCTCAAAGGCTTCCGAGGCATCTCCTCCTGGACAACATCAGAAATGAAATAGGTTGAACTGCAGTGAAACTAAAGATACAATGTGTAAGTCAACAACAACTGGCGGCTGTGGGTTAGGGGATAGTGAAACATGTTTAACAAATCCCCAACATTTTGAGTCACGGGTTTAAAATCAGCCACCAGCGACTAGGAAGCAAACAATTTTGCGTTGAATTTGATGATTTGCGTTGATATAATTGCCTAGTAAACCACAGACAGACAATAAATGCTGGGGTTGATTGCATGGTCTTTTAAAAGGGACATGCAACTAACTTTTAAATCAACAAATATGGAAACCGGGTTTTGTCAGTTTTCCCTGTAAAGACTGACATTTCCAGCCACCGCAATTTATTCTTGGCTTTTATGACTTCAGTCGGCTGATCAATGAAGTTCATGGTCCTATGATGAGAGTTTATGCAGAGGGATCTTTCTGATGTCTTTGCCCTAGGATGGTCTTGACTTCAGGACCTCAGTTGAGTGACTGTTTTTAAATGTAGTGTCTGTGGTGTGGTGACTTAGATCACAAGCATGGGGGAAGTTAAGGCTCAATGTACGGAAGTGAGGTTAAGCTGCCATGTGTAGGACGTAATGATTCCTTGGGAGAGCCCAGTATCAGAGTGACATGTCTACTGCACTTATGGAAGCCTTCTTGGATGGCAAGGAATGCCCATGGCTTGCCCCTAGCCTTCCCTTGAGGGCCGACCAGCATGCATATGGCTGTCCCTAACAGAGAAGTTCATGTGCCAACTGTGGATACAGGAACAAAGATGATGTTAACACCTTTTGACCGCAAAATAATCCTACGAAAAACCTGAAAGACTAACCCAGTCAACAAATGTGAGTGGAAGTCATATGTGTCAGGCGTAAGATGCAAATATTGCAGCTATGCTGTAACCTGATATCTCAATTAGTTAGTCGCAACAGCCGGCCGCCATCGTTCCGAACATGCAGTTCACGTTTAAAAAAGCGTGACATCCCAATTACATTCAATAAAATAAAATACGAGATAAATGAAGTAGTAGCAATATCAGTGTCTTTTAAAAATTTGTTATTTGTGTGCTGACAAAGATTTCTAGTTGCAACATCCATTCAGTCACCTGTGATTGTGTTGTTGCAAAACTGACATACATCTCTATCTACTGTTGATTTACTCATTGGACAAATGTGAATGATATAAAATAATCATGCAATCCTTCCTGGCAGCTGTGACAGGACAGCGGTCAGTGCCATGGCTAAACCGACAGTAACGTTTAATCTCCAGTAGCAACACTGGGCCTGTCTAACTAGTACTACTACAGGAGGGGTCAACGGAGCCTCGTCCAGGTTTTTGTCATTTCATCATCAACCAATTCCAACCCAATTCACAGGACTGTCTCCATCAGGACACAAAAGTCAACTGAAACAAGATATGAACAGGGTACTACGTACCTGCCTGCTCCAGTAGGACTTCCTCACCACCCGGATGCTGAAACGTAAGACAACATTGTGAACAAACAAATAGTCACGAAATGTAACATGTACATATTGCCAGTGTCTCTGTCATGAGAGGAGAGGTGTTGGAAAACACTGTGGTTACTGTCAGCATGGCACTTGCTCTTAAACTTCTAGTGTGCTAATGCTGAGGCAGGGAGTTCAACCCCTACACGGGTCAATTAGACTAAAATAACTTCTTTTCTTGACTTGGGGATGTAAATTAGAAGTACTTCAGAAGTCAAAGTGGGTTCTTCTAATGGCCAGGGATACTGGTAACAGGGAAAGCTCATTCACACGCAAAAATCAATCCAGTGCCTTAGAAGTTGCATGTGTGTGGACTATGCATGAGTTCTTCTTTCATCCAAAATGTTTGTTTTGAACATAATTGTGTTGTGCTTGTTTACAGCAGAGCTGTGATATTTGTGCCTTTCAGTCGACACATCCAACTTCTTCAGGCATTTGTTGACCGGGGACTTGAGTTCAAAGTGAGTGAATGGAAAAAACAAAATTGGGGCTACTGGAAATAACAATGGTAGAAGAGACAAGGGGAAATGGTTCCGGGTGGACTGGGAAGGTTGCACTGAGAAATAACCAAAATTGATCTAATACATCAGGAACCAAGATATGTGAAGATGCAGGAACATGTAACACCAGTTGGCAGGGGACAATATGATGATGATGATTGGCTCTGTCATGGCAACTCAATCATACATGAGGCATTTGATATTTGACCAATGAATCAAGGCAACTTGTGTGTCAAAGATTTACGGTACGTGTATACAATATTTTATGTATGGAAATGCTACACCATGAATTGCACATATACTCTCTCCACTTCTTAGAGATGAGAATAGCTGTTATATAACTTATCGTCAAATCAAACACATAGAGACCCCTTTAAATTTGTTATGCAAGCAGTCAAACTACTTGACAACCTGTTGTCAAGAAACAAGGTTGAGAGAACAGAAACTGATGGATGCTGTCGGAGATCACAAGATGTGGAAGCCATATCAGCTATGCCAGTTTGCAAGATACTTAACACTTATTAACTGGTGCATACATAGATAGAAATGGGGAAAAAATGTAGCACGTCCTTAGCTGGATGTTGCAATCAACCCCAGGATGATATTCTAGTCACTTTTACATTCAGTAGTAGGTGAAGGCAGAGAAGTAAATACCTGGATTGCTTGGCCATGTGGCATGGTTGAGACAAGATCACTGAGCTGATCCACGACTCTGGTGATTGAGTGACATAGCCAAACTTGATCCCCCACGCTTATCAGCATGGCACTGCTTTGTGAACGAGAAGCCATCATTAAAGTCTAACTGACTGGTGTAGGGATTGAGCCAATTACAATCAAAGCGCAAGCCTGCATGGCCGAATGGATAAGAACGCATGTTCTTAAACATCTGGTGTGCTGATGTTGAGGTAAGCAGTTCAACCCCTACACCGGACAGCTGCACTAAAATTTTGACCTGCCATCCTTGACTTGGGCATGTAAATTACAAGTACCTCTGAAGTCAGAGTAGGTTCGCCGATGGTGAGGCACACTGTTAAAAGGGAAAGCTAATCCACACGTAAAATTCTGTCCATTACTACTATAAATAGCGTGCATGGACTACACTTAAGTTCAAAGCGAGTGAGCGCAAAACAAACAATCAAAGCAACTGACCAGTGTAGGGACTGAACCAATTACAATCAAAGCAACTGACCGGTGTAGGGACTAAACCAATTACAAAGCAACTGACCAGTGTAGGGACTGAACCAATTACAAAGCAACTGACCGGTGTAGGGACTGAACCAATTACAAAGCAACTGACCAGTGTAGGGACTGAACCAATTACAAAGCAACTGACCGGTGTAGGGGCTGAACCAATTACAAAGCAACTGGCCGGTGTAGGGATTGAACCAATTACAAAGCAACTGGCCGGTGTAGGGACTGAACCAATTACAAAGCAACTGACTGGTGTAGGGACTGAACCAATTACAAAGCAACTGACCGGTGTAGGGACTGAACCAATTACAAAGCAACTGACAAGTGTAGGGACTGAACCAATTACAATCAAAGCAACTGACCGGTGTAGGGACTGAACCAATTACAATCAAAGCAACTGAAGTTTAAGAGCTAGCACTCATTCTTTTAGCCACAACTTCAATACTTCCAGCAAATCAGCAGGTGAGGAAAAGACACTGGCACCGGATAGAACACACAAAGACAATAACTGTAAATAGCTTTCTCTGGACAGACAGGGCACAGGAAAATAATGAGATCTAAAAACACATGAAGAGACATAAACAATTATATACAAGGGTAGGTCAGAAAGTTATGCACCACAGTTATTATCTCTTAACCATTAATAACATACAAATGAAATTTAGTCACAATGTTCATGGACATTTACAGCAAACATTTCTACTTCTCAACATAATCCCCATCAACTTTAATGGTTTTACGGCATCGTGAAATGAGCATGTATCCCAGATCTGTATCAGATTTTGTCCTGTTCTCGTAGCCATTTCTTCACTGCATTAATCACTCCCTCGTCTTCAAACTTTGTCCCACAGATAGCATTCTTAAGGGGACAAACAAGATGTAAATCAGATGGTGCCAGGTCTGGACTGTAAGGTGGATGGGGCAGTACGTTCTAACATGATCCGCATAAGGTGGCTGTGGCAGGACGTCCGAAGCGCAGCTTACCTGTCAGCTCTCTACATCTCCACTTGCAGAAACCAAAACTCTCTGCACCCAACGACTAACTGTGCTTCTATTGACTGCAAAAGTGCCATAAACAGCACACAAATGTTTGTGAATGTTAACAACAGTGTTTTTCTCTGCAATCAAAACCTCTGCTCATAACGTACATTGTCAATATTTGCCATTTAAATTTAAACGGTTTTGTATTCTATCTTTTATTATTAGCTGAGATGATAATTTGTGATGTATAACATACTAAGCTTTCACCTTCTGACTTACCACTGGACTGGTATTTATTATTACATGGGGAAGACATGGATTGAATGAGACGGTTTGAAGGGCTTGGCTGTGGGCTTATGTTTCATTGGGGGAAACAAAAGACATCAGCTCGATTCAGTAAGCACAAGCTGCAAGGACACCTCATAGAGAAGGGCACAATGTGACACACACACAGTAAATGAGCATGGCCTTACTACGTGACACGTATCATTACACACCGTCACACCATCCATTCTGATTATATAATATATTCCATCATCATTATCCCTCGCACGACATTGTTTAACTTTTTATAGATTAATATAAGCTTTTATAGCACAGTCACACTTTATAAGTTATAATATAACTTATAACGTTTAACCTTGTTTTACAGAAGAATTGTCTTTTGTTAACTGTTTTTATTTAACCTATCGACAATTAATAAAGATTTTCTGATTAGTGATAACTGGCGATTAGTCCGATTAGACTAGATAAATACTTAAATAGATTCATACCTCTTCAAGAAACTTTGCGACATCGTAGACTTTATTGTGAATAACAATCCAAGTCTCCTTTGCACTGTTTTTAGTTTTCACTTCGGACAATTTGAATACTTTCGGCTCTCCTGCCATGATGAAAGAACAACCGTGAGAGTGGCACGAGGCGTGGAGAAGCTGGCAGTTATACGGTCCCTGGTTCGAATGACAAGGCGAATACCACGGCCCAATTCTGGACAAAGTCCAACACACCGGATGTCACGCCGTGGATTGTGGGAAGGATGAGGAAATGCTGGCTTGGAATATATTCCAATTCCAATTCCAATTTCTAAAAAAAAAAAAAAATTCCAAATTCGGCTTCGTTCAACCTGCCTCTTCAGCTGTGGTTATTGTTGAGGTCCGTGGTTTTTGTGGGTTCATTCATCCTAGTTCTTGTCTTGTGCACTCTTACGAGTGAGTCCTATCTCGGACTGGTTATGTTGGTTTGTATCTGTGCCGTCAGCTGAGGGATCGGTCGGCGGCTGTCCTTTGTTCCTGTCTCCTCTGGTGGTGTCTTTTATTAGTGAAGGCTGTTAGTTCGTCTGGCTTGACTGGTTGCAGTCCTTAAAAGGATTTTTTATTTGGTATTTTTGCTTCCTGTTTGTGTATTTTCTGTAGGAGCTTTTCGATGTTTTCATTTTCCTCCTTGCGCCCTTTTTCACTTTCGATTTTGAGTTTCTGTTGCCTTTCGCTTTCTTCCTCTGTGGTCAGCCATGGGATCATCTCTCCGTCTTCTATATAGTACGTGTAGCCGGGTCCATCCTCAAAGTCAGTAATTCTATCTGGGTATACTACCGGTCTCCTGAGTTTCTTGGGCTTCTTCTTTTCTCTTTCATCCCAGCGCCTTTTGAATTCCTGGTGCCTGCGTTCCTCCAATTTTATCGATTCTAGGCACTCCTCCAGGCTGAGTCCGGGTGGGTATTCTGTGCCGCCTTCAGAGATCTGGTGGGATGTTTCCCTCTTGGATTTCTTTGGCGTCGTGGTTGGGCTGTTGGCCTTAGCTTGCGGTTCCGGCTCGGTATTTTGCTGGATTTCATCTTGCGGCTTGTCTGCGTTCTCTTGCATAGCTTCTGTTGGTTTGTTTCGGATTACTTCCATTTCAGCTTTCAGCAGCTCTCTCTCCGCTTTAATGGTGCGTAGCATTTCTTCGTTTTCCTTCTTCATCTCGGCCATATGTTCCACTTCTTTCTTGATGTTTTGTTGGATCTCCTTTATTTCCGCCAGTAGTTCTTCGTTGTCGCTGGTCGGAGTTGGCGTCCGCAGTGCTTTGATTTGTTTCTTCAACTCGTCTATCTGTTTTTGCAGTTGATCCCTTTCAGCTTGTGATACACCCGTGGCTGTCTCGTCCCTCCTCATTGCTTCCTTGAATGGTGTCTTTGTGGTAATGGCGAGC
Source organism: Cepaea nemoralis (assembly GCA_014155875.1). Lineage (NCBI taxonomy): Eukaryota > Metazoa > Mollusca > Gastropoda > Stylommatophora > Helicidae > Cepaea > Cepaea nemoralis. The sequence goes on from JACEFZ010012135.1 coordinate 160,484, forward strand.
TTTAAGACGTCTCTGTGTCTTTGGAGGTACGGGCAGCCCAAGTATCTTGCTCCATGCTTGCCCAGGCAGTTGACGCACTTTCTTTTGTTGTTGGGTGCTCGGAAGTCCGTGTCCAGCTTGGTCAGCAGACACTCCTTGAAGGCGTAGTGATCGGCGCAGTACCGGCAGATTTCCGTCTTGCTGCGACATGCTGCTCTGATGTGGCCGGCCCTCTGGCATCTGGAACATTGAGTAATCCTTGGTATGAATCCTTCAGGTTGTTGTATTTTCTTGTCTATCGATACCTGGCGTGGTATCTCGCTGCCCTCAGTCGTCACCACCGCCAGCGTGGTAGGGATCTTTGAGTATGTCAGGATCCGCTCCGCCTTCAAGATTCGGATGTTGAGATTCTCTTCTTGTAGCTGCTTCGTGATTTGTTCGTCTGACAGCTCCACTTGAATACGCTTGACAACCCATCTGACTGTTTTTGAGTCGGTGTTTCCGACTCTGGTGTCTTTCTCCTTCTCAGCTGTGTTGGCTCTTGTCTGTGGTGGGTTGTCGTCGATCTTCCTCGTGGTGGCTTCAGTAGTAACTGTAGTTTCAGGTTCTTTGTTGCAGCTCACATGAAAGTTCTCTCCGCCCGTCTTCTTTACGGCTTTCTCGGCTCCCACGCTGCACATCTTGGATACCGCGTGTCTTTTGGTGTTCTTGAAACGTGCCATTCCCCCCCCCACCCCCCACCCCCACACCCCTCACCCCGTACCAGGCTTCTTGACGTGTTCAGGCGACTTGGCTTGTTAGCGCTTGCAGTTGCGAATGATGCAGACACACGCTTGGAATATAAATATAGATCGTGTTTTTATAACAACAACAGAGTAGAAAATATAACTTCGTGCAAAAAGAAAAACATGATTTTCAGTTTAAAATTACCGTGGTAGACAATTGAAATTACTGTGCGAACATGTGTATATTTCAGCTTGAAGGATTTATCTAGTTATTTTACTTTATGGTGTGTGATTTCTGACGAGATGCAGCGAAATATGCCAGGCAATAAATCGTGCAATCTGTGCTTATGTCTTCATTATTCAAATATAAAAATAGATCGTGCTTTTATAACACCTTAATAGAGAGGAAAATATAACCAGTCCTGCTTAGGACTAACCCAAAAGAGAGCAAAGAAAGGCGATATAATTATAATCCACACACACACACACACAAGTTACACACGCACACACACACACACACACACACACACACACCTAATTATTACCGAAGCTTCTTCTTCTGTTTCGTTCGCTTGAAATATGTCTATACAAACTGCAATGTTGTCTCTTATGTGCTTGCTTGCTTGCTTGTGTTCGTTGGCTTGAGCTCCAACGCGAAGTCCTGTATGTCGGATGAAGACATCCTGTTGTCCAACATCAGTGTGATGTCATACAGGACCTGAGTTTTGCGTGAGTATCCGTTGTCCCATGTCTGGCTTATTGGTGTGCAGACTGGTGGTTCCTCGCCGTACAGGCAGACACTCTCCGACTTCGGAGGAATCGGCGATCCTACTGACTTTAGCCAGGACCCCGAAGGGACCTGTTGCCCAGGACGCTCGACGAGGACGCGTCAATAGGTCTTGGCCAGTATATAACCCGGCCCTGGTGCCTTGGAAACACCTCTGCGTCCCGTCTCTTATGTGAATTTAACTGTCTTTTTTGTTCACTCAGCGGTCCATGGAGTTTATCTTCCACTGTCGTCTCTCTAGGCCAGAAGGTTTGCCTAGATATGTTGTATTTTGGGCAGTCTTGGAGTATGTGCTCTGCTGTCTGCGACGCCAATTCACATGTGCACATGACTGACTCACCAATCTTGAATTTTGTATACATGTGGTTGTGTAATCTATTTTGTTCTATTCTAAGACGGAGAATAATTACTTGTTCTGGTCTGTCCATAACGTGGTAGTCGTCTTGAGCAGGTTTTGGTGACTTTCTGACTGATTTGATCATTCTTTTCTTTGGTGGTATGCAACGGGCACATCAGGCTGTTCTTCTTTTGCTCCTTCTTTACCCAATCTATCGGCTCTGTCGTTTCCGGGTACTCTACAGTGAGATGGTATCCATTGAATGGTGACCTTATGCTGGCTGCTAAGTTCAGTAAGTAGTGTTATTAGTACTGGCAATTTCCCAGACAGGAGCGCCTCGAGTACTGATTTTGCATCTGTCATTAGCACCACAGGTTATGTACCGTTGCTGGTATTTAGTAATTTCTTTGTTGCTATCTTGATTGATTCAATTTCAGCATCGCCACCGCTCGCCACCTGCTCGTGGAGGCGAGGTCTCGGAGGTTTGACGCTGAGCCGCCAGCGTCTGCAGCCTACCTTGTTCCAGTCGTACTGGTTATCCATTCCTCTGGAATACACAAGGCAAAGCCGAGAGAGGAAACATGCAGCTTGGGAATCGCATGTTCTCTGAAGCTCTGCCCAGGCATTGTGATGGAAGTTTGGCCAAATTCCAACTCACATACTTTGGTCTGTCAAGACTGCAAGGTGCCACTCAATCATGGCAGTACTTTCCTGTTTGTACTCTGGCCGTGTCCCTAGTATTATTTGGGTATTCTATGCAGACTACTTCTGAAGCTGAAGAAGCAGGTTGAACGAGGCCGAAGTTTTATTTATTTATTTATTTATTTATTTATTATAATTGTGCTATGGAAAGGTATAATTCTATTCTTGGCCTTACCGTCATGGGGTATAGTTATTATGCCTTTATTATGCATTTTTTTTTGTGGGGGGGGGGGGGGTAGCACAATTAATAACAAACTATTGTCTATTAAGACGGCAAGGGACTAATGCCAGTCTCCAGGCTGACCAAACCATGTGAGAGTGTATGAATGGTGTTCAGCATTCGGTGAACCTTACATACAAGACTGACACGGCTGAATGTGCGTAGGAACCCATTATTTGGTTCAACGAACGTGCTATCGAGCACCAGCAACGCTCTGTGGAGTGTAATGAGCACTAAAAGGCACAAAGAACACCCTGGTCACCCACTGCACCTGACTCCACCTCCTGTTGTCTCGTCTTGTCCTGCCATCGGACTCGGTTGGACACAGGCGGGAAATTGAGATCGACGACTTTTGAACAACTCTGCCTTACTTGAAACCAATTCATGGCGCAAGTCACTTCTTCATACTTACACACTACCAGACGTGACCTCATGGCGGGTGAAAGAAGGAGTTGCCTTCATCACTTTTTTTTTTCGCTCGCTCGCTTTGAACTCAAGCATAGTTAGTTAGTTAGTTAGTCGACAGATCATCCTCATTGCACATCGAACCATTCAGTCCATAAGTGCTCGGATCCCCTCCTCAGCTAATCCCGCAACGTGTAGCGGCTAACGACGCCAGTTCTGTGTTGGTTTATCAATCTTCTTTGGCTTCCTGCGTAGTGTTCTTGTTTGGCCACCCCTCTTTTAATTCGCTGTTCTCGCTGTCTGGCCATGGTTGTAGATTCACAGTCATCACTTGGTTCTCGCAAAAGTCTTACTTCTCGTAGAGCATTCAGGATGTCGGCCTGGTCCATGGCGCGTCCGCCCTCCACAGTAGCCTCACCTGCGAGCTTGTCAGCCCGCTCATTTCCTTGTACTCCCGCATGCCCTGGCACGAAGATGAAACTAATCTTTGCCAGTCGAGACCGCTCCAGAGGCAGCAACCATTCTCTTCGGATCGACCCCTCCTCTATCCTCTTGATCATGTTCATTGAGTCGCTAAGGAAACAAGCCCTAGTGAATGTCTGTGTCTCGAGCCATGTTATTGCTTTACTTACTGCCATGACTTCCATGGTCAGGCTACTTGTGGTTTCAGTGAAAGCACCAGAGTCCTCCTTCACAATTCTCCCTCCGGCCCGAGCTGTAAAGGCCCATGAGCTTCTCACATGTCGGACGACCGACCCATCTGTGTAGATGACCGCGTCACCGTCTAGCGAATTCTCGAAAATCAACGCTTGTACTTCAGCCTCAACAGCAGCCGGATTTTCTTGTCTGCATTTTCTATCTAGTTGGATGCAAACTGAAAAGGATGTGCAGAAGTCTGTTGGCACTTGCACCCACTCCTCGCCAGGTTCTAAGTCCTCAAGTGAACACACCTGTTGAAGAATGTCTTCGGCTTGACCCATCCACGACCTTCCTCTTTTTAACCTGCTGCCCTTCACCTTCCTAATTTCACTATGCAGTGGATGTTGTGTGTTTGCGTTAATTCTGAGGTAGGCGCGTGCCCTGCAAACCTTGTATTCTCTCTTCAATGGTTGGAAAATCAAGAAGGTAGCGCATCGCCCTGCATGCTGTATCTCTTGTACATCCAAGAATAATGCGCATAGCTTCATTCTGTATCCTTTCCATCCTTTCTATCTGCTTATGGCTGAGAGTCAGGATTGCCATTGCATACTCCAAAACAGACATGACCAGCCCCTCGTACAGAAGACATAGATGGCGCTGCTCACAGTTTGCTGCCGCCATCACCCGCATCGCTGCCAAACCCCGCTTGGCCTTTGTTATCACCTGGTCTATGTGCACATTATAAGCAAGGCTTCGATCAAACCGTATCCCCAGGTAATTCATTGCCTGCGTTCTTTCCACCGTCTCTGAACACAGCATTACAGTTGGTGTTGGAGTGTTGACAATATGATTATTCAACGAGAACCAAGTCACTGTTGCCTTTGTTGGGTTGACCATTGCCCCAGCTTCATCACACCAAGTACTTATGCGATTGAGTTCGGTTTGTAGTTCCACAGCAACCTCCTCTCTATCCTTACCCTGACGATACACTAAAACATCATCGGCATATGACAATGTCCTGCCAGGTCCAGTGATCTGCTCACTGGTGATTCTCACTGTGTAGGCGTTGAACAGTACCGGAGATAATGGTGATCCCTGTGGTAGGCCAGGATATATTGTTGTTGGTTCCGAAGTCCAACTGCCACATCTAAAAACTACTTTCCGTTGGAAGAGGGCTGCAGCGATCCAACTAAGGAGGAATGGACTTACGTTTAGTTCGAGAAGCTGAAACATTAAAAAATCCAGTGGTACTCTGTTGTATGCGTCCTCAAGATCAATCGCTGCAGCAACGGTTTCAGTGCCTGAGTGGAAACCTTCATAGACATCCTGGGCAAAGACTGCTGCATTGGTCCAGGTTTCTCTTTTTGGACGGTACCCACCCAGGGTAGGTGGGAAAACACCTTGCCTCTCTAGTTGGCTTGATATTTTCCTGGCAATTACCTTCTCCAGCAGCTTGCCTATTGTATTCTGCATGGTTATAATTCGATATCCCTGAATTTTTGTGTGGTCTTTGTCAGGCTTCGGCAAGGGAATCAGATAGCTGTGTAACCATTCCTCCTTGATGCTAGCACTCCCTATACTGTTGTTGTACATGTCTGCTAGTTTCTCTAGCTCATTGTCGGTACACCTATTTATGTCGTCGTATCTTATGCCATCAGGACCTGGAGCACTGTTTTTTGATCGTCGAAGCACAGCCTTGATTTCTTTCACTGTCACTGTGTCTTCATCCGAGGTGTTCTGGGCCTTGCATCTGTCTGAGGTGACCTCCTTGGCCAGATTTCGGCCTCCCATGTCTGGTTGCTCTGCTCAAGGTAGCGTTCAAAGAGGGCTTTGCCCTTGTCCTCGTCAGTCCTCTGCCAGATGAGGTCAGCACCTTGGAAGTCAGAAATGCTCTTATTCTTGACTACACCACTCATGCTTTTATGTAGTCGCCAGAACAATTTCAGTGACTTGTCTGTGCTTACTCTTTGACACACCTCTGCCCATTTTTCGCTTTTAACAACCTTGACCAGTTTTTTGAAGTAGCTTACTTTTGTGTGCATCTCTCTTTCTAAGTGCAAGCAGGGACTAGGATGACCAGCTCTGTTCTTCTTGGCATTTTGCCATCTCCTTACAGCACTACGCTTATCCACCCAAGCCTTCTCCACCTCGAAACTCCACCACGGTGGCTGCTCCCAGCTTTTTTTTCCTGCCCTGAAACGTTCTGCGCTTGTCACGTCTTATTTTACTCACCACATCTTGCCCTGTACTGTCATACTGGAACGTCTTTACCTTTAGCTTGTGCTGCCTGGTTCTGCCTTTCTCCACCAGTATGCTGCAAGGGTGGTGGTCGCCATGGTGTCCTAGGAAACCCCATCTACACACTGTAGTGAGTGAAGGTGAAACTAGCGCCAGATCAATAGCACTGTCCTCATCGCCCGGACGGCTTGCTGTCCTGGTGACACAGCCACTGTTGATACAAACCAGGTCGATGGTTTCCAGTGCAGTCTCGAGCTACCTCCCCCTGTGTATTGGAGGAAGTGTTTCCCCATGATCTGCCTTTAGCGTTGAAGTCACCACAGAAAATAACATTTCTCTCGTGGCCTAATATGCCACTTAAGCACTGCCACTTCTGGGCGTCCACACTGGCATTGCGGGCATAAACATTAACCAACAAGAATGGTATACTGGAATGAACTCTCAACGCCTGTATTTGTATATCGTCACTGTCCCAACTGGACATGTCTAGCTCTGACGCCACCATGCTGTCGCGAACGAGAATCGCCATTCCCAGATGTCGTCTGTTGTAGAAACATTTGAAGCCGGCAATTTGGAGTAGCTGATCGCCCAGTCTCGTCTCCTGGAGTGCTACAATGTCGTTCCTGTAAACTAGGGTTTCTAAAATAGAGCCCCGTTGTTTTACACTGGCACAGTTCCAATATAGAATACGGATATTCCTGAGTCCTAGACGGTGACACTTGAGTCTAAAACGCCTCAAACCACCACGCTTACCTTGCTTCTTTATCCCTGCGCGGCTACCACGCCGCTTCGGTATGTTGACTGCTGACCGCTCGGAAAAAACACGTTCTTCCGCCATGTTGAAAAAACGTAAACACAGACTGAGAAAACCACACACACTGCTGAAAATTCACTCAAGGATGGCTTCGCTCGATGCACGAACTCCGTAGCACCCGCGCAGATCTTGAGTAGAAACTCCTGGTTTTACATCCTGGCACACCAATTACACGCAAGAGATGAATAAATCCATCCCCTACGCGAAAAAGTTAACGAACACAAAACAACACGACCGTCCGTCGCCATCTTGAAACCGGAAGAACTCAAGCATAGTCCATACACACTTTTTATCCTATTAAGTGCCCCTCGCCATCAGGCGAACCCACTTCGACTTCAGAGGTACTTGTAATTAAAGTCCGCAAGTCAAGGACGATAGGTCAATATTTTAGTCTAACTGTACAGAATAGGGGTTGAACCCCATACCTCGGCATCAGCACACCGGATGTTTAAGAACACACGTTCTTGTCCATTCGGCCATGCTGACCTACTTCATCACTTGTGATGGACAAACTAATGAGCGACATATCTTCATATATGTGAGTATAGTTAACAACCCCTCGATAATTGCTTTGATTATTGATTACCTTATCATCATCAGCATCATCGTCGTCATGTGCCTTGTCAGCTGGTCCGGTGGTGGGAGGGAGCGGGGGTGCGTTTATGTCTCTCCACAGATCTCAGTCTTCAGTGTTCTGGATCAACTCTGCTGATTATTTTCCTCCATGCCACCGTCTCAATCCATCCAGCATCATTTCTCTTGGTTTGCTTCTGCCTCTTTTTTCCATTGAGCTTTCCATTCGTCACGATATTCTCGAATGCCTCTCTTCTCATCACATGACCAAATAAATATGTTTGTCTCTTTCTTATTGTTGTGTAAAATGTTGTAGTGTCATTAGCCTCTTCTATGCAATCATTGTTTGTTACTCTGGCAGTCCAAGGAATTCGCAACATGTCGTTTCAGGAACCACATCTCCGTTGCTTCTTGTCCCATGTATATAAAATATTCATTCTTTCTTAAATTTCCCCTCAGTTCTCTAAGGCAATCTAGTGGTTAGTTGCATGTCCTTTGCAGAACGTCACAGTCAACCCCATAATTTTTGTTTGCTGTTTGTGATTTACTACACAAGTTACATTTAGTAGCTTGCCATTGCTTTTCTGAACAACCGACGCTCATCCCATTGATAAAAATCAACACAAGAAGGCCTACTTCCAAAAATCGCCTGAAACGGATTTAGAATGTGGAATGCGTGATTGCGAACAGCGTTCGCCACACCTTCACCACAGATGCCGGATACTCTAGTAGTCATCATCATCATGTGCCATGACGATAAGCGTGGGCGGCCACAATTCGCCATCTCACGCGATCACCAGAGACGTGGATCAGCTCAGTGTTCTTGTCTCGACCATGCCACGTGGTCAAGCCATTCAGGTATTTACTTCTCTGCCTTCTCCTTGTTCTTTTCCCCTCAATCTTGCCAGTTGTCACCAAGTTCTCCAATTTATTTCTTCTCATAACGTATCAAAAATGTTTGACCCTCTGCGTCTAATTTCTCTAATCAGTTTACGGTTTCCATTTGTTTCTTGTAGGACTTGGACATTGGTTTGTGGACATTGGTTTGTCTGTCTGTTCATGGTATTCTTTGTAGTTTCCCCCAGAAACCACATTTCCACAGCCAGTAGATGTTTTTCAGCTTGTCTGTTCATTGTCCACGCTTCACATCCATACAAAATTATAGCAGTAGCAAAATGCAGCCACCTAGATCCGGTTGTAACCTATCCGGGTTATAAATAGAATACACAGAGTATATTATTCATTCACAGAAAGCTAGTTCACAATGCACGGATTTTGAAAATATGCAGTTGTTAATATTTTTATTGTTATATCCATACTAGTTTGTCCTGACCTAGTCAAACTTACTTCAAAGACAATAAACCAGCGAGCGGAACTGAACAAAAAGATTGTGTAGTGTCTTCGATCACAGGCGTTGTAGGAAAATTAAAATAACTGTGCTGTCTATTACTTGGTGACAGTTAAGATCGCTGTACTGTCTGTAAATACTGTAAAAGGTGCAAGTTAAGGTCGCAGTGCTGTCTATAAAGGGACACAACGTACTTCACCTCCGGCTCCAACAGACAACTGGATTTATGGAACTCTGCACAACACCTTATACACAGCGGATCTACGGCCATTTTAAGATGTAATATAGATCGATAAGGAGGCTTGATGGTTCCGTCGCCCTGCTACTGAGTGAGTGCGTGGCGCGACACTGTGAGCTGTGAGTTTCGTGTGAAATGCTTTTGAATCTGCCCGAGGGTTTTTGGAACGTGACTACATGTTCGGAGCGATGGTAGATGGCTATGTCCCAGATTGACCGGTTTTTGCCTTATGCAGAAATGCATGGCTGCTGGGCTTCTGGTTGACTGCCACTGCCATCGACAATGAACTGTATTTTCGTGGACTGTGTGGGTGAACATCTAGGAAACATCCAGATGGGAAAATGACTGCCGATTCCATCAGAGATGAACTGGGTGTTTCGTGGGGGACTATTGTGTTGACATTCTGGCAGCGGCATTATGCACAGTGTATCTGTGCGGGCTGTTGTTTGTCGAGACTCCTGTCTTTTCCACTTTTCACATTGGGCAGTGGGGAGCATTTTGTGCGATATTCACTGGCACAGGAACGGAGCATAATGGGGACGACCCGTTGCTGTGAGGTTGGAACTATGACTAACTAACTAACTAACTAATATCGATCAATTTAGCTTAGAGAGTTGTAAGCAGGAGATATAAACGTTACCGCAAGGCTTGTGACAAGTAAACTTCTTCTTCTGCGTTCATCCGGATTTTTTTTCCGGATGTGACTGCGTTGTGCCTGTTTACAGCAGAGCTGCGTTCTTGCGCCGTTAGGCCGACACATCCGACTTCTGAGGGCATTTGTTGACCGGGTTAACCTTCCCGGGTGACAAGTAAACAATGGCAACCTTAATTTGTGAGCTTCCGATCTCGGCCCATTGCTAAAACAGAATTCGTCAAGCTTTATATTACTCACTTACTAAAAGATAACATGAGATAGTTCCATCGAGCGTCTTGCTAGATGACAAATGACTTCAATATGAGGTGCATGGACTTCGATGTGACAACGCTTGTCAAAGACTACATTTATTTCAATTGTGGAGACTAAAAGATTCGCAGTAATTCCTATCGATAATTGTAGACATTCAGCACCCACGTCTTGCACTGATATTTCTTATGCGGCCTCATTTCTTATTTCTTCCGGGTGGAGTTGGTGATTATGTTCTGTCCACAGCCTTCTGTCTCGTGTGCTGCCAATCTTCTTATAGTCCATGCCGTGTGGTGTTGGTGATCATGCATGTCCCCAGCCTTCTGTCTTGTGTACTGCCAATCTTCTTATAGTCCATGCCGTGTGGTGTTGGTGATCATGCATGTCCCCAGCCTTCTGTCTTGTGTACTGCCAATCCTCTTATAGTCTATGGCATGTGGAGATGGTGACCATGTCTCTTCACAGCCTTCTGTCTCGTGTTGTCGTGGATTACCTTTAGTGTCGTCCCTGGAGTGAGGGGAATCAACACCCACATTATATTTTAACCCCTTATCATTATCCTGGAGAATCCACTAGATTCCGTCCACCACACTCCCTCAGTTTATGGACACCTCTTTCTCTCTCTCTCTCTCTCTCTCTCTCTCTCTCTCTCTCTCTCTCTCTCTCTCTCTCTCTCTCTCTCTCTCTCTCTCTCTCTCTCTCTCTCTCTATCATCACTGGATCATGCCCCCTCTCATTCTTCCCCAACACAACATACTCAACAACTCTAGCTTCTAAAAATTAATAACAATTAATTTATTAAAAGAAAAGTGTAATGTATGTGAGAAGTGTATGCGAAGAATGTGTGTCGTATACTATAATGTGTGTAAAATCGGACCCGCAGATTAGGAGCCAAGTCAGATCATCCTAGCAAGGTTACACCACAGCACGTTAGCTCAGCACATAAAGACCTCACCGAGCGATGTGTCTCTCCTGCCAGTCGCTGACTTTCTCCGGTAGCTACTTGGTAATCCATATACATGATCATCCAAAATAGATACAGTCTATAGTTTAACACTGATCATGGATCGGTTACACACTGCATACTATAAGTCCCTAGTTCTTAAATGTACCAATCCCTGTACTGTGAAAATAGGTATCACTGTTATTGGTAACCACTTGATTCTATCTATTGTCTAGATTATCACAAACACAATGTCCCTTGTAATATTCCACTGGAATCTACAACTCCATGTGAATGCTACGTTTAGTATTCATTTTTAATCCCTAATGTTCATTTGATATGTGGTGTAAAAACGAACATCACCCATCCTAGGTGAACCCTATCACACAGGAATCGTTTATATGGTTTTGCTCAACTGAGCCATGTTCTGGTGGACCCTCCTGATCATGGGCCCAGCATAAACACTATTGTATAAACTTTCTTCTCTGAAGTTATTCATCTTATTAAAACATTGACTGTTCATCTCGTGTTCTTCCTACCCGGAGTAGAACTTCATCAAAACCAGTGTAGAGCTTCCTCGTAACTGGCGGGGAACCTGTTAGAGAAATAACACACCTGGTGAGAGCACTAGTCACTGACCTTACCAGCTGAGTGTAGGCCTACGGCCTCGCTCAGATATTTATCAGCGAACTAAACTCTGTCATGGAGCAGAGGAGCTCATCACCTTGGTCCGAATTAGGATAAGACAAGGAAAAACCAATAGACAGAGTGCAGAACCCCAGTAGGCACCCCACTGGAAGATCCTACCATTGGACATTTCCCCTATCTCCCAACCCATCCTCAATCTCTCCAAATATCACCCCACTACACTATTCTCACTAGCAGAGCTAATTATCACCTCACTACCCTATTCTCAACTAGCAGAGCCAATTACCATATCACCCTAGCTAGTTTTTACAATGCAGCTGCCTACAGTCGCCGACACTCTTTTACTGCCTAACCACAACGCAACACACTACGTTGAAGTCCTAAACTCTAACTATCACCAGTCTATCATACATTAATTATACCTAAATACAATCTATGGAGTACCTTATGTAACACTGCTTTACTCCTGAATCACATCTACATTTTGCCATGACAGGCACGTGTATATTAAATTTAA
>JACEFZ010012135.1:177500-231960 GCA_014155875.1 Cepaea nemoralis
CTTGATTTCAAACTCTTCTGAAGTTGAGCCATCAAACTTGATTATACCCTTCATGCCTGTGTGGAACGATTCCACAATGGACAGAAGAGTTGGTGGGCAGCCAATCTTCTTTAGTGCTTTGAACAGACCCTCACGACTGACCAAATCGAATGCCTTTGTGAGGTCGATGAAGGCAATAAACAGTGGCTGATTTTGTTCCCGGCATTTTTCTTGCATCTGTCGCAATGAGAATATCATATCAATGGTAGACCGGTTCTGACGGAAGCCACACTGTGATTCGGGGTAGACTTGATCTCCCAGGACTTGAAGTCTGTGCAGGACAATTCTGGCAAATACTTTCCCAACAATACACAGAAGTGAGATACCCCTATAGTTGTTACAGTCACTCCGATCTCCCTTGTTCTTGTACAGCGTTATGATGTTTGAATCTTTGAAATCCTGCGGGACTTGTCCTTCTCGCCAGCATAGCTCTATTAGCTGGTGGATCTGTAGAGCGAGTGTGTCTTGCCCACTCCTGATCACCTCTATTGGAATCCCATCCTTACCTGGAGCCTTGCCAGATGCAAGCTCATTTATAGCACACTTAACTTCTGTTATGGTGGGAAGTGTGTCCAGGTGGTCAAGAGTTGGCAGGGCCTCTATGGCGTTGAGGGCATCATCCGCTAGCTTGGTCTCACTTGAGTAAAGCTCTAAATAGTGCTCGACCCATCTATCCATCTGCTGTTTCTTATCAGTGATGATTTCTCCAGTCAAGGTTTTCAGCGGTGCACTTCTTTTGATCATTGGACCACAGGCTTTCTTTATCCCTTCATACATGCTTCTGATGTTTCCCTTATCACTTGCGATTTGAATGGACTCACATAACTTGATCCAATAGTCATTCGCACACTGCCTGGCAGCCTTTTGTACATCCTTCCTTGCTTGCTTCAGCTCACTCAGAGTGTTACGCGTTGGTCTTTCCTTGTTTCTTAAGAGAGCTATCTTCTTTTTATCAATCAAGGGCTGCAGTATCTGGCTATTTGCCGCAAACCAGTCCTGCCTCTTATGATCCACAGTGCCGTAAACCCCTACCGCTGTTTTATAAATAGTTTCCTTAAGTTTACTCCATTTATCATTTACTATACAATTTTCTGATGTATCATTGAAAGCGTCTTCAAGTTGCTGTTGAAATTCAAAGCACTTTCCAGGATCGTGAGTGTTAGTAATATTAATCCTGGGCTAGACTTGTGTTTAGCTGTGTAGATTCTCTTTGGTCTCAGTCTAACCCTTGCAACAACCAAAGAATGATCTGTATCACAGTCAGCACTGTGGTAACTTCGAGTTAATGATGTATGGTTCAGATGTTGTCTCCGTGTGATAATGAAGTCCAGCTGATGCCAATGGCCGGATCTTGGATGTTTCCATGTGACCTTATGCATCTCTTTTGTTTTAAAAAAGGAGTTTTAAAAAAGGAGTTTGTAATACATAGAATAAATCAATCAAGTAACAAATAAACCAACACGAAGGACACTTCATGATTTGGCTCGTCATTTGGGCCCAGAAGCTCAACCAGGCAACCCAACTGCCACATCCGGCAGACGTGAGTCAGTCAGGACGAAGAAGGATTGTGTCTCTTCATCTCAACCAAAGTTTGATTGTTCCGGGCTTCTTTTAAGGTCCGTGAACAGTTTTCTATAAATTATAGTGACGAAGCGAACTAATTATTTCACGTTAGATATTTGTTATTGTGTGTGTGTTTACAAGAACGAAGACATTATCATCCATTTCGTTCCTTTACTTTGATATCGTTGCCAATATCCGCAATCAACACAATGAGTTGAATAAGAGACAATCACTGCTGATTGAATCAGATCTTTGAAATTTGGTTGGTGTAGTTAATTAATTTAAACTATTAGTTTCTCTGTATTTAGTTAAATGACTTCATGGCTTTATTATTATCATTATTGTTTTTAGTTATTTATCTTTCAGCAAGATCATAACTTAATATTTCTGTAGTGTAATCGTTTACAAAAGTTTCGCGGCTATAAAGTGTAAGTGTAAAGACTAAAGAAGATGAGTATGGCATTGTCTTGTCAATGATATTGCTGTCACTGTCATAATTACTAGTAATTAATAATAATACTAGTATTACTATATTAATTTAACTTAGTAATTATTAGTATGTTTTTTGGAAGAGAACTATCTTCATTCCAATACCAAAAAAGGGCAACCTGAAATTATGCACCAACTATACAACTGTTGCCCTGATCAGTCATGCAAGTAAAATCCTACTAAAAGTCATAATGGCAAGACTTCGTAAGAAAATGGAAGAAGAGATTAACGTAGTCGTAGTTCAAGCTGGATTTAGACAAGGAAGATGAACAAGAGATCACATATTCAACATGCGTTTAATAATAGAGAAGTGCAGAGAATTTAATGTAAACCTATACTCATGTTTTGTGGATTATTCAAAGGCATTTGACTGTGTACAGCATCAGAAACTTTGGGAAATCATGAGGACTATGGGCTTTCCATCACATGTAGTACAACTCATAAAAATGCTCAATCTAGACCAACAAGCAGCAGTTAGAATAGATGGCGAGGCATCAGATTGGTTTGACATCAAGCAAGGAGTCCGTCAGGGCTGCGTGCTGTCACCCTATTTGTGTAACCTGTACGCCGAAAATATAATGAGAAATGTAAGAGATGATATAAACAGGGAGCTATATGATGCCCCAAATATCGGCGGTCCATGACATACCGGAGATTCGATATGCTGATGATACAGTGTTACTATCCACAACACAGAATGGCATGGAAAACCTAATAGCCTCAACCCAAATGAATAGTGAAAATCACAACTTATATCTTAACATAGCAAAAACAAAGATAATGCATACAGATAAAACTACCATGGAGAAAGAAATATACATTAATGGGGAAAAATTGGAGGTGGTGGACAATTTTGAATATCTTGGCCCATTGATTGCCAACGGGACGCAGAGGTGTTTCTAAGGCACCAGGGCCGGGTTATATACTGGCCAAGACCTATTGACGCGTCCTCGTCGAGCGTCCTGGGCAACAGGTCCCATCAGGGTCCTGGCTAAAGTCAATAGGATCGCCGATTCCTCCGAAGTCGGAGAGTGTCTGCCTGTACGGCGAGGAACCACCAGTCTGCACACCAATAAGCCAGACATGGGACAACGGATACTCACGCAAACCTCAGGTCCTGTATGACATCACACTGATGTTGGGACAACAGGATGTCTTCATCCGACATACAGGACTTCGCGTTGGAGCTCAAGCCAACGAACACAAGCAAGCAAGCATTGATTACCAACAACGGGGACACAATGAAAGAAATTAAATGACAACTATCAATTGCTCTTCAAAGACTAAAACAGCTGAATAAATTATGGAGTGGGACAGACAGAACTACAAAAATTAGATTTTTAAGAGCATGCATCTTTCCCATTGCAACATACGCCTGTGAGACATGGACACTTACTAAACAAGCTGAACAGCGCATAAACGCCTTTGAATATAAATGTTATAGACGAGTTCTAAAAATATCTTGGGTAAAGAAAAGAACAAATGCATCCATACTTCAAGAGTTGAATATTGAAGAAGGTTGGCTATTAAAGACGATAAAACAAAGAAAATTGAAATATTTTGGTCACTTGAAACGTCACGAAAGTTCGGAGAGAACAATAATGGAAGGGTATATGCCTGGGAAGAGAGGAAGAGGAAGGCCAAAGAGATGATGGGTGCAGGATGTGGCGGATGATCTCCAGATGGGTGTATCAGACGCGGGACATCTTGCTTATGATCGAGAGGTTTTCCGGAAGGTTGTTATGGGAGCGAGTTTCTGCAAAGGACATGCTAATGAATGAATTATTAGTATGCCACAGTGATAAAAGCAAGTTCAGTAAAAATAAAAATTTCTCAAAGCTATGTTTATGGTTTTTATTTCCCACATTTACTGTTATCATTTGGTAGCATGGACCAGCACTGTCTTTATTTTTTTTTGGTTTTTATTTATGTTCTGTAGTGTATTTATTTATGGTGTATTATTTTCTATGTTCAGCATCTTACATCAGCGGTCACAGAATCTCACATTCCCTCTCCCCCTTATATCTCCACCTTTCTGCCTCTCTCAACCACTTGCCCATCTCTCTCGGTCTCGCTCTCACCTACTTACCTCTCTCTGTCATTCTCATCCACTTGTCTCTCCCACCCACTTGCCTTTCTCACTCATTTGCCTCTCTGTCTCTACTACTTGCCCATCTCTCTTGGTCCCTCTCACCTACTTACTTCTCTCTGTTACTCTCATCCACTTGCCTCTCTATCTCTCTCACCCAATTGCCTGCCTTTCTCACTCACTTGCCTTTCTGTCTCTATCACCCACTTGCCTGTCTTTCTCACTCAGTTGCCTCTCTTCTCTCTATCTCATTGATATTGTCAATGTATGTGTGTGAAAGTGTAGGAGTATGTGTGTATTAGTTTTAGTGACTGTGAAGGAGTATGTGTGTGTGGTTTTATGTATGGTTGAATATTCAATATATATGGGGGAAGAGAGAGAGAGAGTATTGCGAGCGCTATCAAGACAAGTCGCCTGAACAAGTCAAGAAGCCTGATATGGGGAAAAATGTCACATGGCAAGAACACCAAGAAACATGCGGTATCCAAGATGTGCAGCGTAGGAGCCGACAAGACCGTGAAGAAGATGAACGTGGAGAACATGCCTGCTAGTTGCATCAAAGTCCCTGAAACTACAGCTATAACTGAAGCTACCACGAGGGAGAAGATCGACAGCCCACCACAGACAAGAGCCAAACCTACTGAGAAGCAGAGGGAGGAGAAAGACACCAGAGTCGGAAACACTGACTAACCGACAAGCAAGTGGGTTGTCAAGCGTATACAAGTGGAGCTATGAGACGAAGAAATCCTGAAGCAGCTACGAGAAGAGAATCATCACATCCGATTCATGAAGGCCGAGCGGCTCCTCACCTACTCCAAGATACCTACAACCTTGGCGGTGGTGATGTCAGAGGGCAGCGAGATGCCGATTACAGTATCAATCAACAAGAGAATGCAGCAGCCAGAGAGATTCATCTCAAGGATCACCTAATGTTCCAGATGTCAGAGGGCCGGCCACAGCAGAGCAGCATGCTGCAGCATGCCGGAAATCTGCCGGTACTGCGCCGATCACTACGCCTTCAAGGAGTGTCCGCTGGCCAAGCTGGACACGAACCTCCGAGCACCCAACAACAAACGAAAGTGCTCCAACTGCCTACTCAAGCATGGAGCTAGATACTTGGGCTGTCCGTACCTGCAATGACACAGAGACGTGTTAAAGTTTGCCAGCAACACAAAGACACCATACAACGAAGCAAGGCGGAGGTACGAGACAGCCACAAGCATCTCACAAGTGGAAAAAAGCTCAACTGCAAGACCAGATAGATGAGCTAAAGAAGCAAATAAAGCTACTTCAAACACCGGCACCGACCAGCGACAATGAAAAGCTGCTTGCTGAAATAAAGGAGATCCAAGCAAAACATCAAGAAAGAAGTGGAACATATGGCCGAGATGAAGAAGGAAACAGAAGAAATGCTACGCACCATCAAAGCGGAGAGAGAGAGAGAGAGAGCTGCTGAAAGCTGAAATGGAAGTAACCCGAAACAAACCAACATAAGCTATGCGAAAGGACGCAGAGAAGCCACAAGATGAAACCCAGCAAAATACTGAACCGGAACCGCAAGCTAAGACCAACAGCCAACCACGACGCCAAAGAAATCCAAGAGGGAAACATCCCACCACATCTCTGAAGACGGCACAGAATACCCACCCGGACTCAGCCTGGAGGAGCTACTAGAAGATGCAAGATTGGAGGAACTCAGGCACCAGGAATACAAAAGGTGTTGGGATGAAAGAGAAAAGAAGAACCCCAAGAAACTCAGGAGACGGTAGAATACCCAGATACGTGCTATGATCCTGATTATGCCGACTACTCGTACTACATAGAAGACGGAGAGATCAAACCATGGCTGTCCGCGGAGGAAAACATCGAATGGCAGCAGAAACTCAAACTTGAAAGTGAAAACAGGTGCAAGGAAGAAAATAGAATCGTCGAAAAGCTCCTAAAGAAACTACACAAAAAAAGGAAACAAAAAGACCAAATAAAAAGTCCTTATAAGGGACGAGCCAGAAGCCTGCACCAACAAAGAAAACCACAAGAGCAGACGAGCACAAAGGATAGCCGCCGAACGACCCCCCAGCTGATGTCACAGACACAAACCAACATAACCAGTCCGAGATAGGATTCACAAGACAAGAATTAGGGTGGATGAACCCACAAAAATACGGACCTCAACAATAACCACAGCTGAAAAACGCAAGTTGAACGAGGCCGAATTTGGAATTTTTGTTTTGAAAATTGGAATTGGAATTAGAGTTAATGATTTAGTGTTTGTGATTGTTAGTGGGTATATGTGTGTGCATGTAAGGAAGTGGATGTATGATTCTGTGAGTATTTGTGTATTTGCATGTGTGAAAGTGTGTGTGTGTGTGTGTGTGTGTGCGAACGCGCACACATGCCTGCCTTGCTGTATGAATGAATGAGAATATATGGGCATGTGATAGAGATAAAGAGAAAATGTATGCATGTATAAGTAAACTTTTGTTTGTGATTGTGAGTGAGTATATGTGTATGCGAGGGAGTGTGTATTTATGTGTTATTGAGTGGGTGTATAACTGTGAGAGATTATGTAAATGATTAAGTAAGTATGCAGGTGTGAGGCAAAATTGACACATTTGTAACTTTAATAAAACTAAATTAGAATAAATGAACAAAAAAGTATTTTTATTTATCAAATGTACACATGATGCCATTTTGTTTTATGTTGTTTGAATAATGAAAAAAAGTATTTTTATTTCCTAAATGTACATATGATGTCATTTTATTTCATTTTCTTTTAAAAATTACATCAGTCAAATGTTCGCCGTTATTGTCCACACACTGTTGAAGACGTTCGCGAAAGTTGTCCATAACTCGGCGGATCATTTCATGTGGAATAGACTCAATTTCTTGATGAATTGCATCTTTCAATTGTTCAATAGATCGGGGGCGATGAATGTATACCTTTGATTTTAGGTATCCCCAGAGAAAAAAATCACACGGGTTCAAGTCAGGTGATCGGGCAGGCCAACCGAGGTCACCTCGGAATGAAATTAAATGACCGGGGAACATCTCCCTCAAAATTTCCATTGAACGTCTAGACGTGTGGGCTGTTGCGCCATCTTGTTGGAACCAAACATTATTTCTGACGTCAAGTTCATCCAATTTGGGTCGCAGAAAAGTGTCCAGCAACACGCAATATCGTTCAGAGTTAACGGTCACTGTAACATTGTCTTCTTCAAAAAAGTACGGACCCAAAATGCCAAATTCTGCTATCGCACACCATACAGTTACATGAGGACTGTGCAAGGGGCGTTCGTGTAACTCATGAGGATTGTTTTGGGACCAATAGCGGAAATTTTGCTTATTCACGCTTCCACACAAATGAAAATGGGCCTCGTCACTGAAAATCACAATAGCAGTACGGGGAACCTGTTGTTGAATTTCCCCACACAAATCATTATTCAAACAACATAAAACAAAATGGCATCATGTGTACATTTGATAAATAAAAATACTTTTTTGTTCATTTATTCTAATTTAGTTTTATTAAAGTTACAAATGTGTCAGATCATTTTGCCCCACCCTGTATATATGTATGTGTTTATGCATTGTTTATGGTCACCACTTTCAGTTGACATTTGTATCCCCCTATGTGAATGTCACATGCACAATAGATAATTGATGTACACAAGATGAATGATTGGAAGGGCAGAATGTAAGATGAACTTGCATGAACAAGTTTGTTAGTTCTCACACCCCACTTGCCTCTCTCTGTCTCACTCACCCACCTACTTCTCTCTCTCTTTCTCCCCCCCCCCCCCCCCCCCTCCCCTTCTAATATGTGTATTGAGCTGTCATCATCATCATGTGTCAGTTGGACTAAAATGTTGACTTCTCATCCTTGACTTGGTGATGAAATTACATGTACCACTGAAGTCAGGGTGGGTTCACTGGTAATAGGGAAAGCTAATCCACACGCAAAAATCAGTCCAGTGCACTAGAAGTAGTAGCACGTGTAGACCATGCTTGAATTAAAAGCGAGAGACCGCCAAAAAAAAAAGATTATGATGTATATTTTCAGGATGAAATGGTGTACAGTCGAGTCCACTTAAGTCGAACTCGGATAAGTAGAATTTCGCTTAAGTCGACGTTACTGGCTTAGTCCCGGCCGTTATCCTTCTTTATCATTGTATAAAAAGTCCTGATAAGTCTAATTCAGTTAACTCGAATTTTTGAATTAGTCAAAAATAAAATGAATACTGACTATATGTGTTCATGTTTAAGTCGAACTGTTCATTTCACACCCTAAAAAAAAATTGTTCCGCGAAAGAATTATTTTTAGTCAGCTCGGAGAACAACAATCTCGCACATACGATATCTCGCTACATGTCACCAATGGTGAGCTAGAACTGCAGCGTGGGAATTTGTTGATGCTGCCCTTTTAAAATGGTTCACTGTGATTAGATCAGCAAATGTACCAGTAAATGGGCCTTTACTTATTGCGAAAGCAGAAGAATTTGCACGTCTTGGAGGTCAGACAGACTGGAATTGTAGTGCTGGCTGGTTGGATCGTTTCAAAAAACGGCATTGCATCACGTACAAGAATGTGTGTGGAGAGAAACAGTCATTCGACGAAGCAATGACTCACTCATGGATAGAAGACGTGCTCAGACCTCCTTTAGCTAAATATAATTCTGCAGATGTATTTAATGCCGATGAAACTGGCCTATTTTGGAGATTGTTACCTGATAAAACATTGTCTTTCAAAAATGACAAGTGTCTTGGGGGGATGCAGTCTCTCACCATGTTGTGCCTTTACAGAGGTCATGGCAAGACATGTTTCACAAGTCAAGAAGCCAGGCAAAATCACAGACTTTTTCTTTAATTAATTTGGACATTTTCATATGACTTTAATGTTCCGCTTTCTAAAATAATTAAACATTTCAACATTTCTGATATTGTGTTGCTATTTATTTGTTCATTAACTGTATTTCCTAAGTGGTACAATCATTTTACTCAATGCTACTGCATGGTATTAATGTAAATGTGTGCAGTCTGGATAAGTAGAATTTCTGATAAGTAGAACAAATTCCTTCGGCCCCTGTGACTTCTACTTATCCAGACTCCACTGTATATATTTTTGAAGTGTAAAGAGCATATTTCATGATTTCGCCCATGAGGGAAGTCAGAAAAGAAGACTAGAGATTGCCTGAATATAGTGGTAGAAAAAGAAGTAATAACAGGATTCTCACATGTAGGCAGTATTATTCAGGTGATGTATATTAAAATATAAATAGACTTCTGGTTCTTGACAGTCTTTCTCTATAGTATGGACAAATATCTCACTAAAAGCTTTTGATAGTCATCACGTAAAATGACAGCTAAACATTTGCTGCAGGAGTGCCCAGTATATGTAGAACAGAGAAAGATATTTTGGCCCACGCCTGCTTCATTTGAGGACAAGCTCTATGGAGATATCAACAAGCTCAAGTTGACCACAGCTTACTTTAACTACATTCAGGTTGACATCTAAAGGTGCACGAAGAAGTACTTAGATTGCCACACTTCATACCACAGGTATGTCTGATAGCAAAAGCTGTCCCAGAGGCATGAATATGGAATATTGCTTGGCTAGCAAATCCATTACAGTGGAAAGTCTGAATCGAAAGCTCACTGTGTGGGCATCATCAAAGGTGGAAAAAGTGTCCTAGTGGCACAAAATGGAATATTTGCTGGGATAGCAAGTCCATTACATGGAAAGTCTGAATCGAAAGCTCACTGTGTGGATGTCATCTGCAGACTGCATTCTTCTGGTTTCCTGGAGGAACAGCCTGTGGTGACTGGAAGGCCCAATATACGGAAGTGAGGCTAAGCAGCCATGTGCAGGACGTGACGATTCCTTGGGTGAGCCCAGTACCAGAGCGCTATGTGTCGGCTCTGCAATTATGGAAGCCTCCTTGGATGGCGGGGAATGCCCATGGTCTGCCCCTGCCTTCCCTTGAGGGCTGACCAGGATGTCTTCGGCTGTTCTAAATAGGCCAGATGGGATGGGGGAATAACACCACAACAGTGAGAGTCAAATGTCGTAAGAAACCCCCGGGAAGATTAACCCGGTCAACAAATGCCCGCAGAAGTCGGATGTGTCGGCTTAACGGCGCAAGAACGCAGCTCTGCTGTAAACAGGCACAACGCAATCATGTCTGGAAAAAAAAACTCTTCGGATGAATGCAGAAGAAGAAGGAAGTCATCACGACACTTGAGAGACAGCTGCCAAAGACTGAAATTTGTGGCGTACATCATTACGCAAGGGTGTAGTCACTTGTGAAGCAAACAGGACTGCAAGAGCTGTGAAAACAAGACTGGAAAAAAAACATCTGCAGGAGATCCTCCTCCTGGAACTTAAAGCATTCTTTGTCCACATTGTCAAAGAGCATTTTGAGTCAAAATAGGCCTCATCAGCCATCTTAGAACTCACGGCTCCAAACTTTCAATTCCACTTGGTGAAATGAATGGTAATCATCATTCTTGATGGACAAACAGCATATATGGACAAATATCAACACAATGAATTGATAAAGTGATGAGATGTGGAGAGGCGTGGTCACCCTTACTATTTGGCAAGGTATTTGAGATGATGATATGAGGAGGCTTTAAATGAAAATCTTAAAAGTGTGGTAGAAATTACAATAACCATGCCATTGTCTTGTCAGTATTGTTGTCAAGAGTGTTAAGCACATGGCATTATGGTGCAGACGAACATGGTGACATCATAAGGACAGTTTAAAGATGGCCACCCCACTTTTGTCTTATTTGTGTTTTGATTAGTGAAGGATGACACCTATGGAAACTCATTGACAAATGAAGGTCCAGGATGGTGGTGCATGTCTGGCAGTCCAGCAAGTGTATGAATGGAGTAAGAAGTTTTGACCTGCAATCAAATCCAAACAACGTGGACAACATGAGAATGCATGACTACATACTGCTCATGCAACAGCTGAAACCATTTAACACTTTCACCTTCAGTGTGTACCAAGTCCCCTGCACTCGCCAGACCTAGCCCCAAGTGATTTCCACCTGTTTGGACAACTCAAAGAGTCATTGGGAGGAAAAGGCTTTCATTTGACGCCCCGTCATATAAATTTACATTGCAGGCAAGAGTGGGTAACTTGTCAGTGAGGTGTACCACCACCACAAACTAACATTTCTGTCTATATTACCTTGCGGTGTAGGACAGGTCCTTCAGCTTGAAGAATTAAGGCTGCCTGTCTAGTACATTTGCTGCAAACTGCAGGTTAGAGTTTTCTTTTTACCATCGACAGAAAAAAAAATCCATCATCTTATTGGGGTTTCAAACCCGGGTCTCCTAAAAGGCAGACACTTCTCACCACCACAATAACAACAATGTATATTTAGATTTATATATATATATATGCATGTCAGAATCTAGAAAGAAACATGGCCTTTTTTAAATAGGTTGTATGTGAGTACAGTTGGTTTGGCATAATAATTTGTAACTAATTTCTTAACCAGATGACATAACGTGTTAGAATGAGCAGGCGAGAGTTATGGAATAGAGAGAGCGAATATTACACAATTATGGAAGTCCGTGTTAGAGGCCAGTCTGGCAACACAAAACCTACGACCAGCCCTGCGCCAGGTTATGGAGGCCCTTGTCCATCCAGTGGGCATCGACAGTGCAAAGATGGCAGCTGCATCGCCAAAGTGGACTTGTGTTGTGAGTATATTTTGAGTTGTATAATCTTTGTCAGGTCTGTCATCTGGAGTAGATATTGGCAGTGACTCACTAATCCTCTCTGTCAACTGGTAGTTTGATGACGTTCTTTTCCTTTTGCCTTTTGTACCTCATCGAGATATAATTTCTCAACTAACTTATACCAAGCCATATCCCACATCAGGTAATGGGTCCTCATCTAGCTTATGTCAAACTGTATCCCACATCAGGTAATGGGTCCTCATCTAGCTTATGTCAAGCTGTATCCCACATCAGGTAATGGGTCCTCATCTAGCTTATGTCAAACTGTATCCCACATCAGGTAATGGGTCCTCATCTAGCTTATGTCAAACTGTATCCCACATCAGGGAATGGATCCTCAACTAACTTATGCCATGCTGTACCTCACATCACAACATAGTTCCTCAACTAACGTATGTCAAGCTATTTTATCTTTTGTGATCTGAAGCTGCGTCCATATTATCCCCATATTATTAATCTGTCTTTAATTCTTTCCTCTGTGCATGTTCAGGTCTCTCACTATTTCATTCCTTCTGTGGATTACAGACTATCCCCAAGTTTCTTCGTGTGTACCCTATCCAGCACCAGCGTCCTTTCCTCATCCTGAGCTGCACATTGGTGATTCTGTCATAAGATTTTAGTTCTCTTATGAGCTCCACATTGGTGATTCTGTCATAAGATTTTAGTTCTCTCTATGAGCTCCACATTGGTGATTCTGTCGTAAGATTTTAGTTCTCTCTATGAGCTCCACATTGGTGATTCTGTCGTAAGATTTTAGTTCTCTCTATGAGCTCCACATTGGTGATTCTGTCGTAAGATTTTAGTTCTCTTATGAGCTCCACATTGGTGATTCTGTCATAAGATTTTAGTTCTCTCTATGAGCTCCACATTGGTGATTCTGTCATAAGATTTTAGTTCTCTGTATGAGCTGCACATTGGTGATTCTGTCATAAGATTTTAGTTCCCTCCATGAGCTCCACATTGGTCATTCTGCCTAAGGTTTTAGTTCTCTCTATGAGCTCCACATTGGTGATTCTGTCATAAGATTTTAGTTCTCTGTATGAGCTGCACATTGGTGATTCTATCATAAGATTTTGGTTCTCTCCATGAGCTCCACATTGGGGATTCTGTCATAAGATTTTAATTCTCTGTATGAGCTCCACATTGGTGATTCTGTCATAAGATTTTAGTTCTCTCTATGAGCTCCACATTGGTGATTCTGTCATAAGATTTTAGTTCTCTGTATGAGCTCCACATTGGTGATTCTGTCATAAGATTTTAGTTCTCTCTATGAGCTCCACATTGGGGATTCTGTCATAAGATTTTAGTTCTCTGTATGAGCTCCACATTGGTGATTCTGTCATAAGATTTTAGTTCTCTCTATGAGCTCCACATTGGTGATTGTCGTAAGTGTTCTCTCCATTAGCTCTACATTGGTGATTCTGTCATAAGATTTTAGTTCTCTCTATGAGCTCCACATTGGTTGATTCTGTCATAAGATTTTAGTTCTCCTCATTAGCTCTACATTGGGAATTCTGTCATAAGATTTTAGTTCTCTCCAAGAACTCCACATCAGTGATTCTGTCATAGATTTTAGTTCTCTCTATGAACTCCACATGGGTGATTCTGTCATAAGACTTTAGTTCTCTCCAAGAGCTCCACATCAGTGAATTCTGTCATAAGATTTTAGTTCTCTCCAAGATCCCACATCAGTGATTTGTCATAAGATTTTAGTTCTCTCTATGAACTCCACATTGGTGATTCTGTCATAAGATTTAGTTCTCCTCTATGAACTCCACATTGGTGATTCTATCATAACATTTTAGTTCTCTCCACGAGCTCCACATCAGTGATTCTGTCATAAGATTTTAGTTCTCTCCAAGAGCTCCAATTGGTGATTCTGTCATAAGATTTTAGTTCTCTCTATGAACTCCACATTGGTGATTCTGTCATAAGATTTTTAGTTCTCTCCAAGAGCTCCACATCAGTGATTCTGTCATAAGATTTTAGTTCTCTCCAAGAGCTCCACATCAGTGATTCTGTCATAAGATTTAGTTCTCTCCAAGAGCTCCACATCAGTTGATTCTGTCATAAGATTTTAGTTCTCTCTATGAACTCCACATTGGTGATTCTGTCATAAGACTTTAGTTCTCTCCAAGAGCTCACATCAGTGATTCTGTCATAAGATTTTAGTTCTCTCCAAGAGCTCCACATCAGTGATTCTGTCATAAGATTTTAGTTCTCTCCAAGAGCTCCACATCAGTGATTCTGTCATAAGATTTTAGTTCTCTCTATGAACTCCACATTGGTGATTCTGTCATAAGATTTTAGTTCTCTCTATGAACTCCACATTGGTGATTCTGCCATAAGACCTTAGTTCTCTCCATTAGCTCCACATTGGTGATTTTGTCATAAGATTTTAGTGGAACTAAAATCTTATGACAGAATGTAAATGCTGTGTATATACTGAGAACAATAATTGAACGTTCTATAGAAACAAACAAAGACCTACATCTTTGCTTTATTGACTACACAAAGGCTTTCGATAAAGTGAGACATGTCGACATGATAAGGATGCTTGAAGTACTACAAATTGATGGGAAAGACCTTTTTTTTCCGTTCGCATATCCTTTACAGGACATCGCTGTCAACATCAACATCTTTCAGCTGTTCAGCTGATTGTTGATTTCTTGGCAAGATTACGCTCAGTAGTTTGCCATTGCTTTCTGAGCGATCGGCTCACGTACCCCATAAGGTACCGACATGGCTAGAATTGCCACTAATTCTCACGCACATCACGTTACTCACGAGAGTATATGGGATTACAGAGAAAGTTGCTAATCCCTAGGCCAGGGAGACCAGCGGAAAAGACCTTAGACTTGTAAAAGCAAATATTGGAAACAACAAGCTGCCATAAGAGTTGATAATGAAGTAGGTCAGTATCAGCCTATTAAGAGAGGTGTGAGACAGGGATGTGTAATGTCTCCAGATCTTTTTTCCCTGTGCAGTGAAAATATTTTCAGAAATATAGAAGATATTTAAGGAATCAACATTGGGGAACAATGCATCAATAACATTAGATATGCAGAAGATACAGTCTTGATTGCTGACAATGAACAGGACCTGCAACATTTAGTAGATGAGGTTGTTACACACAGTGAACAGCTAGGGTTAGAATTGAATTGTAAGAAGACACAGATTATGGTCGTCACTGGGAAGAAGGAAATACCACAATGTAATATTCAAGTAAATGGGCATATTTTTAAACAAGTGAATCGGTACAGTTATCTCGGAACAGTCATAACATCCGATGGGAGATGCCTTGTAGAAATTAGAAGGTAGCCTTTTGCAAGATGAAAAACATACTGACCAATAAAAAGATATCAATTGAAACGAGAAAAAGAGTGTTGAAGAGCTACATAGAACCTGTATTTTTGTATGGCTGTGAAGCATGGACAATGAGCAGACAAGCTGAAAAACATCCGATGGCTGTGTAAATGTGGTTTCTGAGGAAAATGCTTAGAATGCCATGGACAGACAGAAAAGCCAATGAACAAATTCTTCTAGAAACAAATGAAGATAGTAAACTGATTAGAGTCATTAGACGTAGACAGTCAACATTTTGTGGGCATGTTATGAGAAGAAATGACTTGGAGAACTTGGTGACAACTGGCAAGATTGAAGGGAAGAGACCAAGGGTAAGACCGAGAAGTAAATACCTGTACTATTCTTGCAGGCACCAATTAATGAATGTTTCTAGCTTATATTTTGGGTGGTGGTTTAGGGGTATTCCCTGTCAAAGAAGTAAGGTGCCTTCTTCCCTCCGCTAGCCTACGGGACACCCTTGGGCAAGGAGTACTCGTTTAGCCCCCTGATCAGGGTTACGTGAAGCTATGGGTACAGGTGGTGGATGTAGTTGAAGAGCAGCCAACAGGTAGTTGTAGGTTAAGGTCTCCAGCTTCACGATGGTGGGCAGAGGATCTCTTTTTTTGGGGAGACAATGGCTATGGTCATCGACTAGTACTGTCACTGCTAAGAAGACAAGCAAAGGCAAACTACTGTCTGTATAGATGTCAAGAAAATGTTTTACAATCTCTTAGAAAATCAGAGAAATATAAAGCATAAATGGGTACTCCATAGGAGCAGCTGATAGGGGTAGTCATGTGCACCAGGTAACCCCAGACCGTCAGCCATCAACTGTGCAAAAGAATAATTTTTTGGTCACATTATGAGAAGAAATAAAGTGGAGAACTTGGCGACAACTGGCCAGATTGAAGGGAAGAGAACAAGGGGAAGGTAGAGAAGTAAATACCTGGTTGGCTTGGCCATGTGGCATGGTCAATACAAGAACACTGAGCTGATCCACGACTCTGATGATCGAGTGAGATGGTGAAACATGACCGCCCACACTTATCAGCGTGGCACATGATGATGATGAGTTTATATTAGAATTCTTTTAGTTGCTCTCAATGTTTCTGATCCATATAGTAATACTGATTAAACATGGAAGTGAAATACTCTAAGTTCGGTGCTAAGTTTAATTAGTTTTGACTTCTACATATTTCCAAGCGCTAGGAAAGCTCTCCTTGCCGTTTACATTTTTATTTTAATATCTCTCTCTGTGCTTGCTTGCTTGCGTTCGCTGGCTGTGAACTCCAGCATAAAGTCCTGTATGTCGGATGAAGACATCCTGTTGTCCAACATCAGTGTGATGTCATACCGGACTGAGGTTTACGTGAGTATAGTATCCGTTGTCCATGTCTGGCTTATTGGTAGGCAGACTGGTGGTTCCTCGCCGTGCAGACAGATACTCTCCGACTTCGGAAGAATCATCGATCCTACTACATTAGCGAGGACCCCGAAGGGACCTGTTGTCCATGACACACGATTAGGACGTGTTAGTAGGTCTTGGCCAGTATAAAACCTGGCTCTGGTGCCTTGGAAACACCTCTACATCCCATCTTTATCTGTGTGCCTATCTGTGTCTACATGGCTACCTACACCAGTGTATGGTTCCACCTTTTGATGGAGTTGACATTGCTTAGATTATTATGTTACTCACCTGTTTAAGCTTTCCTCAATATTTCTCTGTATTGCACATAGCAAAACAGGTTCACATGAGAAGATTCACTGCCATATGGCAAAACAGGTTCACATTGGAAGATTCACTGTCATACAGCAAAACAGATTCACTACAGTATTTTGGTACTGTTGACAGTAGATCAAATAAAATACAGAATGCTGAGCCAGAGGAAGGAAGTGACACTCCAGTTATTATTTTTTGTATTTTCACAATCGTTTTTGTTTTATGTGTAGCTGAGGAGCAGACGATGAACCAGAATACAATCTTCATCATGATTGTCGTTGGGATGGTGGTGGTCATCGTATTGATTATCCTCTACTGCTTCCAGCAGAGGGCGCAGCGGCGTGCTTTACATAGAAACGCAAGTATGAAAACCAGTATCGTCCATTGTGGTGTTGTGTCGTACTATCTGCTTTCTGTTAGCTACGAATGCTTGGGGATGCTCACCAAACCCGACACCCCACATTGTCATGTTGTGTCGTACTACCTGCTTTCTGTTAGCGCCAAATGTTGGGGGATGGTCACCAAATTCAACATCCCACATGGTGCCAACGACTTTGGGTGGAGGGGTGTGAGGAAATGCAACCTAAAGATCAAATGCCATCACAGGGCAGACCAAACCCTAAGCCTTGGTCAGCATCTGGTCTAGTAGGATCACAGCTCCAACAAGCAAGCAGTTAGAGCATTGCTTTGATGATCCAGCTTCTGCAGCTGGTATTGTTCCAGATGTATTGGTGTTACTTTTCCTCTGGAGTAAACTAGACAGGCAGAGAAAGGGATCATGCTGCAGGGCAACATATGGTCTTTACAATTCAGCCCAGGCTTTATGCTATTGAGAGGTATAACATTTGCTACCACCAAAGGTTGTAGTTATACCTTTTTGAAGCACACTGTAACAAACTATCATCTGTAAAGACGGCAGAGTGCCAGTGAGTGAGTGTGTCATACATACTGCAGATTCTCATTTATATGTTGGTGTCTGGTGGTGTTGTAGCACGTCCACTAACTAATGTGGGAATCTTTGATTCACAGTCCAACTTGATGGCTGTAGTTTGGTAACCCAGGACATTATATGTGTGAGTGGGTGGGTGAGTGTGATCATTTTAATAAAATATTTCACCCACTGGGCTAACCGTGAAGCTTCCTGTTCATTCCATCCCATAATTGTCTGTCTTTTGCCGTTCTCTTTAATTCCATGTATGTCTGCATTGATAGTGGGAGCATGTCACTTTGCCAAAGTAAGACTCGGCAGTGCCTCTACATCCCATAGTAGGTGAGGATTCACAAGGTGTAAGGTATCTCCACACCCCAGGTGAACAGGAAAACTGAATAATACAGTAGGTTACTTCTACAATTGGGAACTCTTATGTGGTTCTTTTAATATGCTGAGGATGGGGACGGAGCGCTTATGGGAATGTCCCGAATGCTGTGATGTCGGTTCCTAAATCAATCAATCAATCAGTCAATATGCTGAGTCTGGTGTGTGTCCACACACCATGGTATACCTGACTGGGGGTGTGTGTGCATATGCATGCGTGCATGCTTGTGTGTGTCCATATACCATGGTATGCCTGACTGGTGTGTGTGTGTGTGCATGAGAGAGAGATTTGATGTGATAATTAGTGACAACACAGCATGATTTGTCTGACTGATGTGTGTGTGTCTACACATACCATTGCCATGGTTTATCTGACTGGTGCGTGTGAGAACAAATGAACAGACTTTATTTTCAAAGGGTAACAAATTAGGCACGCAGGCCCGTCTTACATTCGGCCCTTCCAATCGCTGATATTTCGTTCATCATTAGTGCATAATACATTCACATAGGGAAAAAACATTGTACATTCACATAGAGAAAAAAACATTGTCAAATGAATGTTGTAGACATAAACAATGCATATTCCATGTTATGAGACACATCCCCCACCCAACAACACATACATTCCCCC
Source organism: Cepaea nemoralis (assembly GCA_014155875.1). Lineage (NCBI taxonomy): Eukaryota > Metazoa > Mollusca > Gastropoda > Stylommatophora > Helicidae > Cepaea > Cepaea nemoralis. The sequence continues at coordinate 196,445 of JACEFZ010012135.1, forward strand.
ACCCATTCACCAATCCCCCACCCACATGTCCCATATCCACGCACATCCTCCAACGTACACACATCTTCCCACCACCCCCCCCCCCCCCCCCCCACACACACACCCAGACACCATACATGCACCTACCCACCCACGCATATCCCCCCACCTACACACATCACCCCATGCACTCACACATCCTCCACCAATCCCATAACCCACCAACACTCACTCATCCACATATCCTCCACCATCCACCCACATACCCCCAACCACCCAGCCATACACACACCCCCAACCACTCAGCCATACACACATTCCCCAACCACACATCCCCTACCCACACACATAGATTTCCCCACCAACCCACACATCCCACACCTACCCACACACATCTCCCCACCAACCCACACATCCCACACCTACCCACACACAAACCCCACACACACACAGCCCCCACCCACACAATTTCCCCCCCCCCCCCCCCCCATTTATGTGAATGCATGTCTGTTCAGAGACTAAGGTATGCCTGACTCTTGTTTGTGTGGTGTCCAGTCTATGTTTACCTGTTAGTGAGCTATGTTTTGTCTGTGTGCACAGATCAAGGTCACCTGGACTCTGTTGTGGGTGATGGAGACAACACGTCTTTGAACATGCCGCCACCAACTTACGATGAGGTTGTGAACACAAATCTGTACCCAGCTACGCCTGTATTACAGCGGGGTGTAAGTTACCTCTTCAGTGTTAATACTGTTTTTGTTGCAGCAACTTCCTGACTTCCAAAACAAGCAAAATCCAGAGCATGCCTCCACCGAATGGATCTCACTGACTCTGCCACTTTTCAAGTTTGGAGTACAAAAGCAAAACCCAGAGCATGGCGTACAAGACTGCCCCGACTTTGCTAGACAGAGAGAGGAAATCTAGTCCACAGGAGCAAGCCTTAGAGACTAAATTGTCATGGATCCTCGTGTTAACGACCCAAAGTCAAACTTCATGTTTGTGACCCATGTTCAAATAGGCACACAGCAGACATTGACTGCTGAAGAATAAGAGGAGGAGGAGCGACAACGGAGAATTCATCCTACTCTTTTTTTAATTACAGATGAGGGATTTATTATGAATTTGGCATTACCCATGTCCTCTTATTTTGACAGACTTGTTTGACAAGACCACATGTTTGACCCAGCTACAAGCTAGCAAAGGCTGTTTGATTTACTGACCCAGTAATGCTTTCTTTGCATTTATTCATGTTGTTGGCTGAAGGTCTCTGTAGAAGAAACAAGAGAACGGAGAGCAAGTACCATCCTTTTATTATTTTGTAAATATCCATACCATCTACACCCTGAATCGAACCAGGTCTATTCGAATTATAGGTGGCTGCCATATCCTCCAAAAGCGAAGGTGTCCCTTGTAGAGACCAGGACAGAGGAAACACATCGCAGAGAGCTGGATATAGCCAATATTCTGTCACCAGGTTATGAGAGGAAACAAACGTCTGGAACATTGTAGTAGCTTTAATGGCATGAGAGCAACAGCAGGTTTGCATATTTATATACAGGGATATTTTTAATGGGTTGAAGATTAAAATTCTAGCAAATAATTAAAATAATATAGGGACGCAGAGGTGTTTCCAAGGCACCAGGGCCAGGTTTTATACTGGCCAAGACCTACTAACACGTCCTAGTTGTGCGTCCTGGGTAACAGGTCCCTTCGGGGTCCTGGCTAGCGTAGTAGGATCGCTGATACTTCCGAAGTCGGAGAGTATCTGCCTGCACAGCGAGGAACCACCAGTCTGCACACCAATAAGCCAGACATGGGACAACGGATACTCATGCAAACCTCAGTCCGGTATGACATCACACTGATGTTGGACAACAGGATATCTTCATCCGACATAACAGGACTTCACCCTGGAGTTCACAGCCAGCGAACACAAGCAAGCAAGCAAAATAATATACACTATTTTGTATGTTTGAACACTGCAGTCTTTTAATTTCATTTATGTATTCAGCACAGTGCACCATTTACGTATCAGCTGTGGTGCACCATTTATAGAAAATTGCAGTGTAGCCATACCAAAATAAACAGATTGAGTCCTCAGAAAAAACAAGCTGAAAATCACTGTACTAGAGGAAGAAAATGAATCTTTACATTGCTGTTGTTTTTCTTGTGTTTTTCAGATCTCAGCCGTTGATGAACCACGAACTCCACCTCCAAATTATGATACAGCGTTAAACATTTTAGCAGTCCAGCCATGATTCTATTTTGCCATCAAAACAAGAATCCAAAAGCCCGGTTGTGCGGAGGTCAATATCCACAGAGTTTGGACTTAACGGGAGTAACCGAGTGTCCAATTCAAATGCTGAGTTTCGGAGGTTTTACTCAACCCAAGAGGACAGATAATATTGCCGATACAACAGTTAGTTAACCAGGTGCAGCATTAGATAAGAGTTATCATTTGGTTAAGAATGGAATAACACAAACAACTGCAATATGTGTATCTACATTTTGACATTTAATATCAATCGCTATGAATAATAATAGAAAATGTCGCGACCTTTGAATATCTTGACTGGTAAGCAACAACACTGGGGGTGTCAAGAGAAGTTAGACACAGGCTAGCCGCAGGAATGCAGAGATTAACGTGTTCAGAACATGTAACATAACACCAGCAAGTAAGTTACCGTACGATTTATGAGCCATACGTCTTTCCTGTGACAGTATATGGGTATCAGTTATTTTGAAACCACTAAAGAAAAAAACTGGGACTTTTGAGCTTAAATGTTACAGAAAAGTTCTTAGAATATCCTGGACCAAGTAGAAGACAAATACTGAAATCCTACAAGATCTGAACATGGAAGACCTCAGAAACAGTGTCATGTCTCAGAAACGGACATACTGTGGCCATATTACACATCACAGTGGCTTAGGGAGAACAGTGATAGGAGGCCTGGTTGCTGGTAGCAGATGGTTCTTAGCCAGTATGAAGATAGATAGACACAGGACATTGCAGACACCTTTGGCATGAGGGTGGACCAGGCAGGAGAAACGGCCAGATATCAAGGAAGTTTTCAACGCACAGTGAAGAGAACGGCATCCTGCATAAATCTTGGTACATCATGGTGACTTAATACTAAGTGTGCTTTGCATGTAGATTGTAACAGATAATAAGTTTAGGCAGCAAGTGTTCCTGTCAGTTACGCTTGCGTGTGCTGGGGCACACTTTTTTGGCACAGCAAGTGTTCTGGCAGTTACATTAGTGTATGCTGGGGCTCACGTTTTTGGCACAGCAAAAATGTTCTGGCAGTTACATTAGAGCATGCAGTGCACACATGTTTGGCTCAGCACATAAGTAGATGATACAGTGGCAGAATTGATATGATAATCAAGTCTCTGCCTGCTGACGTTAATGTTGGAAGCTCATAAAGAAGTATTATTTCTCACAGTTCCACATTTTAGAGGAGACATTGATCGGCAATGAAACCTTTCTTGTTATAGCATGTGAAATGGTGGAACTGTTTTAACTTACAGGAGAAGGGGTGACAGTGAGTCTCTGGTGCTGTAAAACGAGACTGCTTTAGATATGTGCTTACTCATGTACATACACAGACATGCGTGATCAAACATAAAACAACTAATCTCGAGTAAAACCAGTTTACCCCAGCAAAAGAAAGGTGCTGAAGACTGAGGCAACCTACCATGAGGCACACTGCAAACATACTATCAGCGAATGTAAGAAGAAACCAGTAAAATGCTAGAAAACTGGCACAAAAAAAGTAATTAGTGGTAACCTGTAGGGAGTTGCGATATTGCAGTACCTAGCATGCTTGCGTTCCGGCTGAGTGGTCATAAGTTCAAATTCATATACAGGTGGGTTTTAAAACATGGCCGTGATTTCCAGGTCAACCCAGGCTAAAATGGGTACCTGGAAATGTATTGGAAGTGAAGCTGGCTGCTTTGATAATGACCAGATCACCCTTTGAGTGATGCTAGGTCTGTGTACATATGGGACTGGCACCATATATTCAATACACGTCAAGGTGTGTTACAGGGGTCCCCTTTCATGTAAACTGTGAAGTTGGCATGTTAGGTTTAGCATTGTAAACTGTGAGGTTGGGATGTTAGGTTTAGCATTGTAAACTTTGAGGTTGGCATGTTAGGTTTATCATTCAATGTAAACTTTGGTGGCAGAGTGTTAAATTTAGCATTCATTGTAAACTTTGAGGTTGGGGTGTTAGGGTTAGCATTGTAAACTTTGAGGTTGGGATGTTAGATTTAGCATTCAAAGTAAACTTTGAGAATGGGATGTTATATGTAGCATTCAGTGTAAACTTTGGGAATGGGATGTTAAATTTAGCATTCATTGTGAACTTTGAGGATGCCTTGTTAGATTCAACATTCATGTAAACTTTGAAGGTAGTATTACAGTGTAGAGGGTTACACACAGGTTAGAAGGCACGTGATCGTATAGGACACAGTCTCCGTTGTTTATAACATTCTTTATTTGTCGAATCGTTCCACTACAGCATAATGATGGTAGGCTCAAGTTCTGGGTTTACCTTCTTGCTTGATAGCTGACCCAAGTGACTGTGTGTCCCAGCCTAGATACCTTCTTCATCGTGCACACACGTTCACTAGCTATGGTTTTCCCACTAGTCAGGAATGCGCCATCTTAACTCTTACTCCTAAGCTACTCCCTTTACTGTAAATAGTCTGTTAAATTTAGCATTCAGTGTAAACTTTGACGATTGTGTTTTGAACATCTGAAGGGTTTACTTTGCACATATTTGCAGTGAACTTCTTAAAAAATAGCATTTTAGTTTGTCAATTTTGGCAAAAATCAATATTTGTAAAGCAGTCTATGCCTGAAAGTTGTTGTGCCAAAAGATGCCGGAAACATTTTTGCATGCAAATTTTGCAGTAAAATTATTTTTATGAAATATTGGATGTTAATAACTTGGGTGGTGCCTCTATATTAAGCTGTCTTGTTTATTTACTTTTTTTTTAAATTTTAAGCTGTAAATGTTAGTTTTATATTTTTGTAAATATCAAATGACTATATTCTGGCTGTGTTTTCTGTCAAAGTTATTTATTCATTTGTTAACATGCTTATCTTGTCATTGTTTCATGTTTTTGATGTTTTCCTGAGTTGAAATTATTACTTGTACAATCTGCAGTCTCTTTTATATTCTGGCTGATGTTGCCTAACTTATGTCACTAACCGTGATTTGCCCACGCCGATTTTGGGGAGTTTTTTTATCCCGTTTTTCAAGACTTTTTGATAAAACATCCTACATAATTTTTGATAAATTGTTAATTGTGTGCTGGTATTATTTTGGAGGTCATGTTAGCAATCCGATTCCTGTAAATATTGACATTTTACCAATGTTATGTGGTTTTACGTTACAGAGTTCCTAAAATCTCTACATCTGTTCCTTTTCTGTTACATTCATTTTTTGTTAACTCCACAGCGTTTCTTGTGACTGTCTTTATTCCTCCCACCTTCTTACTCACCAATGTTTGTTTTCACGCCTTTCATGTTAATATTTATACCTCTGCCCTGTTTAATCATCTTTTTCTTAACTAATTCTTGTTCTAGTCCATTCCATATGGCTTTGGTGATCATGTATGTCCACAGCTTTCTGTCCTGTTTGCTACCAGTAATTTCTGAAACTGACGTTCCTCCATTCCTTATTGTCAAACTGTCCTGTATTTTCTTTCTTGGTCGTCCGCTGCCTCTCTTCCCCTCCAGCTTGCTTGTTGTGTTGAGACACCTCAACTTTCCCCTTCTCCATGACATGGTCTAAGAATGTGAACTGTCTACTTCTGATGTGAAGTACCCAGTTCTCTTTGTGAGTTAACTTCTTTCAAGACATCTTCATTGCTTATTCTATTCACCCAAGTTGTTCTCATATTGCATATAGCATATTTGCTTCCTAACATTGTATCAATAATTTCAGCTTGCATGCATCATTTCTGTATTTATTTTCTATCCCGTTATAACTTTCTGGGCTTACCTCCTTTCCAGCTGTCATTTCTATAATTGCCTCCCATTCTGACAGCATGCCATTTACTTGTCTCCCCTTCTGTTAGCATATTATATACTTGTCTCCCCTCCTGATAGCTTATTATGTACTTGTCTCCCTTTCTAATAACATCTTATGTAGTTGTCTTCCCTTTTGATAGCATGCTGTGTACTTGTCACCCCTTCTCATAGCATCTTATGTACTTGTCTCCCCTTCTGATATCATCTTATGTTCTTGTCTCCCCTTTTGATAGCATCTTATGTACTTGTCTCCACTTCTGATAGCATCTTATGTACTTGTCTCCCCTTCTGGTAAGGTTATGTTAATAAGACTTGGTCATATTTTACAAAGATCAGCAGTGACTTCAGTATCAGCTCGGCAGCAACCAACCTAATGTTTTGCAATCCTTGTATGTTGGCAGCATGTCTTGCACTTGTCTCCACCTCTTGTAGAATGTTTACTTAGTTCCTCCATTATGCGATCATTTTTGTACTTCTCTTATAGTCATCACTTACTTCCATTTATATTTATGTGCACTCATCTACTTTTCTTGTGTGATGTTTTCCTTCTTGTACCCCCTGACATGATATTTGCGCCCATGCAGTACTTACCTCATGTTTTGTACGAGCTTGGTCATCTTCTATCATGTTTGTAATCTCCTTTTTTAAAAGTATTTTAATGTACTTATCCCTTCTACCATACATCAATTTTGATCTCCCTTGCTTACACATCACCTAGTGATTTCCGCTAGATATATCATTATCTATCAGATCTCCCTTGATTGTACGAGGGTAAGTTAATGTGTAAGTCACAAATGGTTGTAGAAAAACATCTAAATATGATAACTTGAAACCAGTTTATTTTTATGCATACATTGCCCCTTTATTTTCAACATAATTTCCACCAACATTGATGCACTTATCCCATCGTTTTATCATTCCTCCCAAACCGGTTGCATAGAACTGCGTGCTCTGTTTTCTAAACCACGTTTTCACTTCACATTCAACTTAAGGCGTCACTCGCGAAATGTCTTCCGCCAAGGTGGGTTTTCAGTGGGCTTAGTCCCTTGCAATTTCCCTTAAAGCGGTGCATAGCTGGGTAGAAAAAATTACGAGGGCGATTCAATAAGTAAGTCACACAGTTCTGTAGGATGGCAGGTAAATGAAAACAGAGCAGGCAGTAATAATGCAGCCGGTTTGGGAGGACTTAAAACAATGAGATAAATGCATCAATGTTGGTGGAAATTATGTTGCGAAATAAAGGGACAATGTATGTATACAAATAAACTGGTTTCAAGTAGTTATCATAGTTAGTTATTTTTCATCAGCCATTTGTGACGTGCTGGTCTCCCTGGCCGAGGGGTTAGCAGCTTTCTCCGTAACCCAGAATACTCTCGTGGTTGACGTGAGCGCACGGGAATTGAAAGCGGTTCGAGTCTCGCCAGTGACTTATGATAGTATGGAGCCGGTCGCTCAGAAAGCAATGGCAAACTACTGAGCGTGATCTTGCCAAGAAATCAACAATCAGCTGAAAGATGCTGATGTTGACAGCGATGTCCTGTAAAGGATATGCAAAACATTTTTTTTTTAAATTTGTGACTTACTTATTAACTTGCCCTCGTATTGTTTTCTCCTGTTTATCTATGGTATAATACTGTTTGAACATTTATTTTTGTCACCCCCTGTTTTTTTTTGGGGGGGGGGGGGGGGTTCCCCGAACCCTGCCAGTTGCCTGTTTTCTCGCCTCATAACATGACCAAAGAAAAGAAATGAAACAAACATTATTCACAGATTATTGACATATTTTTCTAATAACCTTTATTATACTCCAGATGGCATATACCATTTTTGAATGTATTTCTTTCTCCATATATTGATCTGAATCATGTGCACATCATCCACCTCCCACAGCATCATTTTCTCCTAGACTTGTTCCACATATTTGAATTCCGAGTCTTCCACCATGTTAACCCGGCCAGCAGAAGCAGCCGTATAACATTCTTGTCACAACCGCCAGTCCACTATACACATTCCACACCCACGATGCAAGACTGGAACATTTGTTCTATTTATGACGGTGTTCTGTTTGTCAGAAAACCTGCTATGTACATATCTTCTCTGACGGCTGTACTGTAAATAGCTTTGTATGTTTTTGCTTGTGGAAGTTTTGGGGTTTGGGTGTTTGCTGCTGCAGCTTGTGTTTTGTTGCAGGGTAGATGCCTGTTTACTTTTGGGGGTGCCTGGCTTTGGGATGTTCTGTGGGATATACAAGGGGATGTTCTGTGGGATACACAAGGGGATGTTCTGTGGGATACACAAGGGGATGTACTGTGGGATACACAATGAGATGTTCTGTGGGATACACAATGACATTTTTGTGGGATGATCATGGAATGATGTTTAATGAATGATGATAAACCCCACAGCAACAGTAAACAGGCCAGCTGCCAGCCTGCCATAAAGATACATGTATCAGTGATCTGTGTGGCTTTACTCTAGTGCTGCTGTTTGTGCTGCTTGTCTATATATTCTGTTCTATATTTGATACATGTATCAGTGATCTGTGTGGCTTTACTCTAGTGCTGCTGTTTGTGCTGATATACTTTCACATAATATTTTGTTCTATATTTGATACAAATGCCACAACATGTTGACTTCACTGGTCTGAGTATTGTGCAGCCTGTGTGACACACTGAGCTTGATCAGTGTCATCGTTTTCCTCTCTCAGCATTCTCTTCTTGCAGATTTTGTGCGCTCTAATCATTCAGTGTGGATGATTTTAGACTTGTGGGTGGAATTTTATTGGTGTGGATGAATTAAGTTATGATATTGATGAGTTTATGCATAATTTGAATGAGTTTATGCATAATTTGGATGAGTTTATTTAGGATTTGAATAGTTTTGTACCTTTGGTGATTTTAGACTTGTACGTGGAATTAAATTTGTGTGGATATTTTGTATATATGTCATTGATAAGCTTGTGTGCAAAATGGATGAGTTTATTCAGGATTTGAATAGGTTTCCAGTTTGGATGATTTATATGCATGATGAATGTTATTTAGGCACATTTTGAGTGGTTCTTACTTTAGACAGTGTTTGTTGCTGTTATGTGTTGTTGGTGTGTTGTTTAGTCGTGTGTGAAATGATTATCATCATGTCTTAGATGTAAGTATACTTTTGATAAATGGGAGATCACAGCAACTAGGTCTAACACTCATAGGGGAAAGACAACGATCATGAGAATTAATCTAGCACATGATTCCTCTTGGTGAAACATCTCTTCAAGAGATGAAATCCTACATATATTTATGTAGCAGTCTAGACTAAGATGGGAAGTAGGTTAAGTTAGTTGATATCCTTTACAGGTCATCGCAGTCAACCTCAGCAATGTTTGTCTGTTTGTGATTTCTTGGCAAGTTTACATTCAGTAGTTTGCTATTGCCGGTCTTCCTGACAAAGGGGTTAAGGTCGCTGTTAATAATCCTGTATACCCACATATGAAAGACAGCTACGTGATATTTGGCAACAGATTGTGCCACGTTGGTTTCTTATGGAGGTATGTGAGCCAGTCGTTCAGAAAGCAATGGCAGACTAATGAATGTACAACTTGCCAAGACATCAACAATGGCAGTGAAATGCTTGCTGGTGTTGACTCTGCAACGTCTTGTAAAAGGATGTGCAACTAAAATAAAAAGTTTGCTATTGCTTTAGATAGATGTAGTCAAATAAGTCAGGCTGTAAGCAAGGAGAGTTTTCATCTCACCAAGGAATTTATATGATGAAATCTAATTGCAAACTTATAATATTGAACTCTGACGTGAAATCAGTACTACCATGTGCAGCAGAGAGCAGCCGAAACAGTTACTAATAAACTACAAAGATGGATGAATGTCTGCAGAATAGAAGGATTGACATCATGTGACAAAGTCACTCATGCAAAGGTTATTAAGAGAACTGAGGACATTCCAACAACTCATCAGGTGAAGAAAAGATACAATGCTGAGTAGGATATACACTTGGAGAACACTAGAAGGTCCTTTCTCTGGAACTCTCAGGGCAGGAGAAATAGCGGGGGACCTAACAACACAGAGAGAAGAGAATTACAGACAGAGATGAATGATGTGGGGAGGACATGGCGGGAGCTGCAGAAGATGGCACAAGATAGGACAGCTTGGTGGTCAGCTTGGCTGAATGGATAACAGCACTCCTTCTTAAACATCCAGTGCGCTGATGTTGAGATAAGGGGTTCTTCTGCGTTCATCCTGAGTTTTTTTAGACGTGATTGTGTTGTGCCTGTTTACAGCATAGCTGCGTTCTTGCGCCGTTAGGCCAACACATCTGACCTCTGTGGACATTTGTTGACCAGGTTAACCTTCCCGATGGTGATGGAGAGCTTAACCTCTACACCAGACAGTTGCACTAAAATGTTGACTTATCTTCCTTGTCCTGGGAACATAAATTACAAGTACCTCAGAAGTCAGAGTGGGTTCTCCTGATAGCGAGGGACTCTGGTAATAGGGAAAGCTAATCCACGTGCAAAATTGTGTCCAATGGTACTAGAAGTAGTGTGTATGTGTATGGACTACGTTTCAGTTCAAAGCACCGAATAACAACAAAAACAAGATAGGACGACTTGACGTGAGTTGTTCGAGGGCTTTTGCTTCAGTGGGGAACAAAGGACAAGAAAAATAAGTATAATTGTGTATGATTGTAAGCGTGTATTAGCTGGTTACAAGCATGTTTTAGATGGCTGTCTTGTTGATGATTGTATCACTTGATGCTTTGTAAGTATATTGTAGATGATCGTATGCATTATTTAGAGAGTCCATTTTTGATAATTGTACAACTGTAGCCACATTTTGATGATTGTAAGCTTGCTTTATATGAATGTGAGCCTAAATTTGATGACTGAAAGCATGCTTTTTATGAATGTGAGCCTAATTTTAATGATTGTATGCATGATTTATAAGAATGTGAGCCTAATTTTCATGATTGTAGGCATGCTTCATATGAATGTGAGCCTAATTTTCATGATTGTATGCTAAATGATTTTTTAAAGCTATTGTTTGATGCTTTTTGTTATTATTGACATTTTTTTACAATTAGTTTTTACAGCGTTTTGTGCCTTAAACACTTACAAGTAAGTTGCCAGGTTGTGTATTTATCATGTGTAGACATGTTCCTGGCAAATAGCCATTGTTTGCAAGATATCCATAGTTGCTATAGTCATGTTTAGTTAATGCCATATTGTTTACTTATTGATGTACTTGCTGTTCGCCTCCTACCCTGGAGGTGTATGTGTTATCTAGAAAGCTCTCCAGGTGGTCTGTTGGTAGCTGTCTGCCCAGCTTGTTCCATGTCTTGACCTTGATGCCTCTGACTGTGTTATGTTGTTGCTCCAGTGCAGTCTTCAGTCTCCAGGAAGATGTTTGGTCTTCTTCCATGGCACAGGCATGAGCAGACTACCCTAACTACAGTTATTCTACCTGAGCCTGCAGGTGTTATATATCCAGGTTTTGGTGTGTCATCTGATTCCTCCCATGCTGCAGACACTGGTCTTCTTCTATGGGTCAGACATGAGCAGGCTGTCCTAGAGCAGAATGTACTCACTGAAGGCCGGTTTTTTCCCAACCAAAATTTGGGGGGTTTTGGGGCCAAAAAGGGGCCCGGGTTTGGGGCCCTACGCCCTGGCTTGCTGAAAAGGCACAACGGTTATCCCCTGGATGCCAGAAGGAAGAAAAAACTATACTAACTGAACCCGGGTCCCACAGGGTTTCCCCCCAAAGGGGTTGCCAAAACACTAGGGTTTTGCTGTAGTGTCTGGGGAACCTGGAACAGGTTTTTAAACTGAAACTAACTCCGGAAGCCGGTCCAACCTGAGTCGGAGTTGGCCAAATCCCAAGGGATTAGTGAAAAGGCACAAGGTTATGGACTGGAAACCCAGCGAAAACGTAGTAACAAATGGCAGAGCTGGTTCAGTCACGGCAGAAGACTATCACAAGACATTTCCCCACATAGTGGTCTAGCTTATAGACACAACAGGAACAGAGCCTTAGATTGCTGCTGAAGAGAATTAGTTGGAGGAAACTCCTGAGGTGGTGAACCACCTTGTGAGAAGCACACACCAGAACTCTCGCTAGATATAGCCTCTTAACTTGATGCTGAAAGACAAAGCAGATATTTAGGCGGAGGAGAAGAGGGAGGGAGAAGAAAAAGCAGGAGGAGGAGGAGGAAGAAACAAATAGAAAAAGAAGAAGAAACTGATCTTTTACTGTCTGGTCACAGTATTTCATATGTAATTTTGTGATGCTTGTTAAAGAGATTCTGTCTCATACAACAGCTGCCACTGTAAAATAACAACCAGCTGTATGCATCAGTCGGAGTTAAGAGCTGCCACTGTAGTTGGCACACTTAAAGATTGCTGATAAACTACAAGCATTCGTGAATTTGTGCCTGCGCATAATAATTGGGCTCATTGTTGTGATAGAATCACCAATGTAGAGCTCATGGGGAGAACCAAACAAATTCCAGAGAAGGGAAGAACAGACACTGGTGATGGATAGGATATAGCTGAGGGTAACATAACTAGACTCTCTTGTCTGGAGGCCATGGGGCAAGAGAGATATTGGGAGACCCACATTGCAGGAAAATAAACAGAGTTCTCAACTCATAGCTTTTGGAAAGGAGTCCAACAGATCTGTGGAAGGAGTGTCGGAGACAGGTCCAGAAACAACTGCAGATGTTGTTTGCCATGACAGAGCTAAACTAATGGCTTTTGGAGGGCAGTCCAGCAGATCTGTGAAGGAGTGTAAGAGGACAGGTCCAGAAACAACTGCAGTTGTTTGCCATGACAGCTAAACTAATGGCTTTTGGAGGGCAGTCCAGCAGATCTGTGACCAACCACAGCCATCGCAGTCAAACAGCACAGTTGCTGGTATATATTTATTGTGCATGGGCTTTCCTTGTTTGTGTCATGTTTTTGTGGTTATTTCAGTCATATATTGTGACAATTGTGTGTTTTTTTACAAATAATCAGTTGAATATTCATGCATAATATGGGAGGATATGTTTGTGTGTGTCTGTGTGTGTGGGAGAGATGTGGTTGTTGTTTTTGTTGCAATATTAAGTGTTGCCATGAAGTTTGTCTGTCAGTTGATCAAATAAATGTTGAGAACTGAATATCTCAGAACATGTTCTTGTGTGCATCTGTCACCATGATCTTCATATTGAGGAGTTTATTCTAGTGTGCATCTCTCACCACCGTAAGTTCCACATCTGGGTCTGTTCCACATTGAGGTGTTGAAGGATCACTTGTATGGCACACAGACATATCCACATATGTTACAGTCTCCTCCCAAAGATCACAAAGGGAGAATTTCAGCACAGAGCACACATTTCTTATGACCGATGAGAATCCAAATCTGTATATATCAGAATCACACTAGAATTTTTTTCTGCATAGTTTATAAAGTTTTGATATTTAGCCTCGGCTGCGACTTAATCAGCCGTTTTTCTCCTGTTTGAGGTTTAAACTCCATTAGAGTAAAGGTTCTCAACTCACTCACTCCATGCTGTCCTATCTGTTGCTATCTCCTACAGTTCACTCCATGCTGTTGCTATCTCCTACAGTTCTCTCCATGCTGTTGCTATCTCCTACAGTTCTCTCCATGCTGTCCTATCTGTTGCTATCTCCTACAGTTCTCTCCATGCTGTCCTATCTGTTGCTATCTCCTACAGTTCACTCCAGTGCTGTCCTATCTGTTGCTATCTTCTACAGTTCTCTCAATGCTGTCCTATCTGTTGCTATCATCCTACAGTTCTCTCCGTGCTGTCCTATCTGTTGCTATCTTCTACAGTTCTCTCAATGCTGTCCTATCTGTTGCTATCTCCTACAGTTCTCTCCATGCTGTCCTATCTGTTGCTATCTTCTACAGTTCTCTCCATGCTGTCCTATCTGTTGCTATCATCCTACCGTTCTCTCCATGCTGTCCTATCTGTTGCTATCTCCTACAGTTCTCTCCATTCTGTCCTATCTGTTGCTAATCCTTCTACAGTTCACATCCATGCTGTCCTATCTGTTGCTATCTCCTACAGTTCTCTCCATGCTGTCCTATCTGTTGCTATCTCCTACAGTTCTCTCCATGCCCTCATATTATTCTTGCTCTATCCCTATTTTCACCACCATCTGTCCTATCTGTTGCTATCCGTCCTACAGTTCTCTCCATGCTGTCCTATCTGTTGCTATATCCTACAGTTCTCTCCATGCTGTCCTATCTGTTGCTATCTCCTACAGTTCTCTCCATGTTGTCCTATCTGTTGCTATCTCCTACAGTTATCTCCATGCTGTCCTATCTGTTGCTATCTTCTACAGTTCTCTCATGCTGTCCTATCTTGTTGCTATCTCCTACAGTTCTCTCCATGCTGTCCCTATCTGTTGATATCTTCCTACAGTTCTCTCCATGCTGTCCTATCTGTTGCTATCTCCTACAGTTCTCTCCATGCTGTCCTATCTGTTGCTATCTCCTACAGTTCTCTCCATGCTGTCCTATCTGTGCTATCTCCTACAGTTCTCTCCATGCTGTCCTATCTGTTGCTATCTCCTACAGTTCTCCTCATGCCCTCATATTATTCTTCTCTATCCCTATTTTCACCCACCATCTGTCCTATCTGTTGCTATCTCCGACAGTTCTCTCCATGCCCTCATATTATTCTTCTCTATCCCTATTTCACCCACCATCTTCCTATCTGTTCTATCTCCTACAGTTCTCTCCATGCCCTCTATTATTCTCTCTATCCCTATTTTCACCACCATCTGTCCTATCTGTTGCTATCTCCTACAGTTCTCTCCAGCTGTCCTATCTGTTGCTATCTCCTACAGTTCCTCCATGCTGTCCTATCTGTTGCTATCTCCTACAGTTATTCTCCATGCTGTCCTATCTGTTGCTATCTTCTACAGTTTCTCGTCAATGCTGTCCTATCTGTTGCTATCCTACAGTTCTCTCCATGCTGTCCTATCTGTTGCTATCTTCTACAGTTCTCTCCATGCTGTCCTATCTGTTGCTATCTCCTACAGTTCTCTCCATGCCCTCATATTATTCTTCTCTATCCCTATTTTCACCCACCATCTGTCCTATCTGTTGCTATCGCCTACAGTTCTCTCCATGCCCTCATATTATTCTTCTCTATCCCTATTTTCACCCACCATGCTGTCCTATCTGTTGCTATCTCCTACAGTTCTCTCCATGCTGTCCTATCTGTTGCTATCTCCTACAGTTCTCTCCATGCTGTCCTATCTGTTGCTATCTCCTACAGTTCTCTCCATGCCCTCATATTATTCTTCTCTATCCCTATTTTCACCCACCATCTGTCCTATCTGTTGCTATCTCCTACAGTTCTCTCCATGCCCTCATATTATTCTTCTCTATCCCTATTTTCACCCACCATCTGTCCTATCTGTTGCTATCTCCTACAGTTCTCTCCATGCCCTCATATTATTCTTCTCTATCCCTATTTTCACCCACCATCTGTCCTATCTGTTGCTATCTCCTACAGTTCTCTCCATGCTGTCCTATCTGTTGCTATCTCCTACAGTTCTCTCCATGCTGTCCTATCTGTTGCTATCTCCTACAGTTATCTCCATGCTGTCCTATCTGTTGCTATCTTCTACAGTTCTCTCAATGCTGTCCTATCTGTTGCTATCCTACAGTTCTCTCCATGCTGTCCTATCTGTTGCTATCTTCTACAGTTCTCTCCATGCTGTCCTATCTGTTGCTATCTCCTACAGTTCTCTCCATGCCCTCATATTATTCTTCTCTATCCCTATTTTCACCCACCATCTGTCCTATCTGTTGCTATCGCCTACAGTTCTCTCCATGCCCTCATATTATTCTTCTCTATCCCTATTTTCACCCACCATCTGTCCTATCTGTTGCTATCGCCTACAGTTCTCTCCATGCTCTCATATTATTCTTCTCTATCCCTATTTTCACCCACCATCTGTCCTATCTGTTGCTATCGCCTACAGTTCTCTCCATGCCCTCATATTATTCTTCTCTATCCCTATTTTCACCCACCATCTGTCCTATCTGTTGCTATCTCCTACAGTTCTCTCCATGCCCTCATATTCTTCTCTATCCCTATTTTCACCCACCATCTGTCCTATCTGTTGCTATCTCCTACAGTTCTCTCCATGCCCTCATATTATTCTTCTCTATCCCTATTTTCACCCACCATCTGTCCTATCTGTTGCTATCTCCTACAGTTCTCTCCATGCCCTCATATTATTCTTCTCTATCCCTATTTTCACCCACCATCTGTCCTATCTGTTGCTATCTCCTACAGTTCTCTCCATGCTGTCCTATCTGTTGCTATCTCCTACAGTTTCTCTCCATGCTGTCCTATCTGTTGCTATCTCCTACAGTTCTCTCCATGCTGTCCTATCTGTTGCTATCTCCTACAGTTCTCTCCATGCTGTCCTATCTGTTGCTATCTCCTACAGTTCTCTCCATGCTGTCCTATCTGTTGCTATCTCCTACAGTTCTCTCCATGCTGTCCTATCTGTTGCTATCTCCTACAGTTCTCTCCATGCTGTCCTATCTGTTGCTATCTCCTACAGTTCTCTCCATGCCCTCATATTATTCTTCTCTATCCCTATTTTCACCCACCATCTGTCCTATCTGTTGCTATCTCCTACAGTTCTCTCCATGCCCTCATATTATTCTTCTCTATCCCTATTTTCACCCACCATCTGTCCTATATGTTGCTATCTCCTACAGTTCTCTCCATGCCCTCATATTATTATTCTCTATCCCTATTTTCACCCACCATCTGTCCTATCTGTTGCTATCTCCTACAGTTCTCTCCATGCCCTCATATTATTCTTCTCTATCCCTATTTTCACCCACCATCTGTCCTATCTGTTGCTATCTCCTACAGTTCTCTCCATGCTGTCCTATCTGTTGCTATCTCCTACAGTTCTCTCCATGCTGTCCTATCTGTTGCTATCTCCTACAGTTCTCTCCATGCTGTCCTATCTGTTGCTATCTCCTACAGTTCTCTCCATGCTGTCCTATCTGTTGCTATCTCCTACAGTTCTCTCCATGCTGTCCTATCTGTTGCTATCTCCTACAGTTCTCTCCATGCTGTCCTATCTGTTGCTATCTCCTACAGTTCTCTCCATGCTGTCCTATCTGTTGCTATCTCCTACAGTTCTCTCCATGCTGTCCTATCTGTTGCTATCTCCTACAGTTCTCTCCATGCCCTCATATTATTCTTCTCTATCCCTATTTTCACCCCATCTGTCCTATCTGTTGCTATCTCCTACAGTTCTCTCCATGCCCTCATATTATTCTTCTCTATCCCTATTTTCACCCACCATCTGTCCTATCTGTTGCTATCTCCTACAGTTCTCTCCATGCCCTCATATTATTCTTCTCTATCCCTATTTTCACCCACCATCTGTCCTATCTGTTGCTATCTCCTACAATTCTCTCCATGCCCTCATATTATTCTTCTCTATCCCTATTTTCACCCACCATCTGTCCTATCTGTTGCTATCTCCTACAGTTCTCTCCATGCCCTCATATTATTTTTCTCTATCCCTATTTCCACCCACCATCTGTCCTATCTGTTGCTATCTCCTACAGTTCTCTCCATGCCCTCATATTATTCTTCTCTATCCCTATTTTCACCCACCATCTGTCCTATCTGTTGCTATCTCCTACAGTTCTCTCCATGCCCTCATATTATTCTTCTCTATCCCTATTTTCACCCACCATCTGTCCTATCTGTTGCTATCTCCTACAGTTCTCTCCATGCCCTCATATTATTGTTCTCTATCCCTATTTCCACCCACCATCTGTCCTATCTGTTGCTATCTCCTACAGTTCTCTCCATGCCCTCATATTATTCTTCTCTATCCCTATTTTCACCCACCATCTGTCCTATCTGTTGCTATCTCCTACAGTTCTCTCCATGCCCTCATATTATTCTTCTCTATCCCTATTTTCACCCACCATCTGTCTTATCTGTTGCTATCTCCTACAGTTCTCTCCATGCCCTCATATTATTCTTCTCTATCCCTATTTTCACCCACCATCTGTCTTATCTGTTGCTATCTCCTACAGTTCTCTCCATGCCCTCATATTATTCTTCTCTATCCCTATTTCCACCCACCATCTGTCCTATCTGTTGCTATCTCCTACAGTTCTCTCCATGCCCTCATATTATTCTTCTCTATCCCTATTTTCACCCACCATCTGTCCTATCTGTTGCTATCTCCTACAGTTCTCTCCATGCCCTCATATTATTCTTCTCTATCCCTATTTTCACCCACCATCTGTCCTATCTGTTGCTATCTCCTACAGTTCTCTCCATGCCCTCATATTATTCTTCTCTATCCCTATTTTCACCCACCATCTGTCCTATCTGTTGCTATCTCCTACAGTTCTCTCCATGCCCTCATATTATTCTTCTCTATCCCTATTTTCACCCACCATCTGTCCTATCTGTTGCTATCTCCTACAGTTCTCTCCATGCCCTCATATTATCTCCTACATTCTCTCCATCTGTCCTATCTGTTGCTATCTCCTACAGTTTCTCCATGCTGTCCTATCTGTTGCTATCTCCTACAGTTCTCTCCATGCTGTCCTATCTGTTGCTATCCTACAGTTCTCTCCATGCTGTCCTATCTGTTGCTATCTCTACAGTTCTCTCCATGCTGTCCTATCTGTTGCTATCTCCTACAGTTCTCTCCATGCCCTCATATTATTCTTCTCTATCCCTATTTTCACCCACCATCTGTCCTATCTGTTGCTATCTCCTACAGTTCTCTCCATGCCCTCATATTATTCTTCTCTATCCCTATTTTCACCCACCATCTGTCCTATCTGTTGCTATCTCCTACAGTTCTCTCCATGCCCTCATATTATTCTTCTCTATCCCTATTTTCACCCACCATCTGTCCTATCTGTTGCTATCTCCTACAGTTCTCTCCATGCCCTCATATTATTCTTCTCTATCCCTATTTTCACCCACCATCTGTCCTATCTGTTGCTATCTCCTACAGTTCTCTCCATGCCCTCATATTATTCTTCTCTATCCCTATTTTCACCCACCATCTGTCCTATCTGTTGCTATCTCCTACAGTTCTCTCCATGCTGTCCTATCTGTTGCTATCTCCTACAGTTCTCTCCATGCTGTCCTATCTGTTGCTATCTCCTACAGTTCTCTCCATGCTGTCCTATCTGTTGCTATCTCCTACAGTTCTCTCCATGCTGTCCTATCTGTTGCTATCTCCTACAGTTCTCTCCATGCTGTCCTATCTGTTTGCTATCTCCTACAGTTCTCTCCATGCTGTCCTATCTGTTGCTATCTCCTACAGTTCTCTCCATGCTGTCCTATCTGTTGCTATCTCCTACAGTTCTCTCCATGCCCTCATATTATTCTTCTCTATCCCTATTTTCACCCACCATCTGTCCTATCTGTTGCTATCTCCTACAGTTCTCTCCATGCCCTCATATTATTCTTCTCTATCCCTATTTTCACCCACCATCTGTCCTATATGTTGCTATCTCCTACAGTTCTCTCCATGCCCTCATATTATTATTCTCTATCCCTATTTTCACCCACCATCTGTCCTATCTGTTGCTATCTCCTACAGTTCTCTCCATGCCCTCATATTATTCTTCTCTATCCCTATTTTCACCCACCATCTGTCCTATCTGTTGCTATCTCCTACAGTTCTCTCCATGCTGTCCTATCTGTTGCTATCTCCTACAGTTCTCTCCATGCTGTCCTATCTGTTGCTATCTCCTACAGTTCTCTCCATGCTGTCCTATCTGTTGCTATCTCCTACAGTTCTCTCCATACTGTCCTATCTGTTGCTATCTCCTACAGTTCTCTCCATGCTGTCCTATCTGTTGCTATCTCCTACAGTTCTCTCCATGCTGTCCTATCTGTTGCTATCTCCTACAGTTCTCTCCATGCTGTCCTATCTGTTGCTATCTCCTACAGTTCTCTCCATGCTGTCCTATCTGTTGCTATCTCCTACAGTTCTCTCCATGCCCTCATATTATTCTTCTCTATCCCTATTTTCACCCACCATCTGTCCTATCTGTTGCTATCTCCTACAGTTCTCTCCATGCCCTCATATTATTCTTCTCTATCCCTATTTTCACCCACATCTGTCCTATCTGTTGCTATCTCCTACAGTTCTCTCCATGCCCTCATATTATTCTTCTCTATCCCTATTTTCACCCACCATCTGTCCTATCTGTTGCTATCTCCTACAATTCTCTCCATGCCCTCATATTATTCTTCTCTATCCCTATTTTCACCCACCATCTGTCCTATCTGTTGCTATCTCCTACAGTTCTCTCCATGCCCTCATATTATTTTTCTCTATCCCTATTCCACCCACCATCTGTCCTATCTGTTGCTATCTCCTACAGTTCTCTCCATGCCCTCATATTATTCTTCTCTATCCCTATTTTCACCCACCATCTGTCCTATCTGTTGCTATCTCCTACAGTTCTCTCCATGCCCTCATATTATTCTTCTCTATCCCTATTTTCACCCACCATCTGTTCCTATCTGTTGCTATCTCCTACAGTTCTCTCCATGCCTCATATTATTTCTCTATCCCTATTTTCACCCCCCCCATCTGTCCCATCTTTTCTATCTCATATTTTCTCCATCCCTATTTACCATTCCCCATTTTCCCCCCCTCTTCCTATGTTGCTTCTCCTAATTCTCTCCCTCCCCTATTTTCCCCCATCCCTATTTTCCCCAAACTTTTTACGTTCTTCTCCTCATTTTCCTCCCTATTATTTTCCCACCCTTTTTACCCCTTTTTTCCTACGTTCTTCTCCTCATTTTCTCCATCCCTTAAATTTTCCCCACCCTATTTCCACCCCTTTTTTCCTACGTTCTTCTCCTCATTTTCTCCATCCCTTAAATTTTCCCCCACCCTATTTTCCACCTTTTTCTTTCGTTCTTCTCCTCATTTTCCTTCCCTATTATTTTCCACCCTATTTTCCCCAAACTGTCTATCTTCTTCTCTCCCTTCCCTCCCTTTATTTTTCTTCCCTATTTTCCACCCACCATCTGTCCTATCTTTCTATTTCCCCATTCTCTCCATCCTTATTTTCTTCCCTATCCCCCTTTCCCCCCCCTCTTCCTACGTTCTTCTCCTCATTTTCTCCATCCCTAAATTTTCCCATCCCTATTTTCCCACTCTTCCTACGTTCTTCTCCCAATTCCCTCCCTTTTATTTTCTTCTTTCCCTTTTTCCCCCCCCATCTGTCCCATCTGTTGCTATCTCCTACAGTTCTCTCCATGCCACTGCATCTTAATTCTTCTCTATCCCTATTCATCCCTCTTCCTATTTTCATCCCCATCTGTTCTATCTTGCTTCTCCTACATTCTCTCCATGCCCCTATTTTCCCACCATTCCTATCTGTTGCTATCCCTATCTCTCCATCTCCTATTATTCTTCTCACCCTATTATCTGTTGCTATCTCCTACAGTTCTCTCCATCCCTCAATTATCTTCCTATCCCTATTTCTCCCCCCATTTTCCCACCATCTGTCCTATCTGCTGCTTCCTCAATTTCTCTCCATGCCCTCATATTATTTTCTCCTATCCCTATTTTCACCCAGATCTGTCCTATCTGTTGCTATCTCCTACAGTTCTCTCCATGCCCTCATATATTCTTCTTCCCTATTTCACCCCCATCTGTCCTATCTGTTGCTATCTCCTACAGTTCTCTCCATGCTGTCATATCTTTGCTATTCCCTTCTTCTCACCATCTGTCCTATCTGTTGCTATCTCCTACAGTTCTCTCCATGCCCCTATCTGTTGCTATCTCTACTTTCCCCCCATCTGTCCTATCTGTTGCTATCTCTACAGTTCTCCCATGTCCTATCTGTTCTATCTTCTCATTTCTCCATTGTCCTATCTGTTGCTATCTCCTACAGTTCTCTCCATGCCCTCATATTATTCTTCTCTATCCCTATTTTCACCCATACCCTGTCCTATCTGTTTGCTACCCAAACCTACATTTTCCTCTCCATGCCCTCTATTATTCTTCTCTATCCTATTTTCACCCACCATCTGTCCTACCCTTTTTCTATCTCCTACATTTCTCTCCATGCTGTCCTACCCGTTGCTATCTCCTCGTTTCCTCCATGCCCCCCCTATTTTTCCCTTCTCTATCCCTATTTTCACCCCCCATTTTGTCCTATTGTTGCTATCCTCCTACATTTCTCTCCATGCTGTCCTATCTTTTTGCTATCTCCTACAGTTCTCTCCATGCCCTCATATTATTCTTCTCTACCCCTTTTTATTTTCACCCACCATCTGTCCTATCTGTTGCTATCTCCTACATTTTCTTTTCCCCTGCCCTCATATTATTCTTCTCTATCCCTTTTTTCCCACCCACCATCTGCCCCTATCTGTTGCTATCTCCTACAGTTCTCTCCTTTGCCCTATATTTTCTTCTCTATCCCTTTTTTTCCCCCCACCTCTGCCCTATCTTTGCTATCTCCTACAGTTTCTTCCATCCCCTCATATTTCTTCTCTATCCCTTTTTTTCCACCCACCATCTGCCCTTTATCTGTTGCTATCTCCTCCATTTCTCTCCTTCTGCCCTTTATCTGTTGCTATCCCCTTTACAGTTCCCCTCCATGCCCCATATTTTTTTCCCTCAAATCCCTATTTTCCCCCCACATCTGTCCCTATCCTGTTGCTATCTCCTACAGTTCTCTCCATGCTGTCTCCTACAGTTCTCTCCCGGGCCCTCATATTATTCTTCTCTATCCCTATTTTTCCTCCCCGATGTGTTTCCCCCTTTGTCGGGGGTGGGGAGCTTGAGTTTCTCAATGACCCTGAGAGCTATCCGGCGGTAGCGTAGCTACCGCAGGGCCCCCCAACCCGGGACAGTCAAAGGGTAGAGAACAATCAAAGGGGAAACACCCGGGTCCTCCGGGTTTGGGGGGTGAAGCGTGGGTTAACATCCCCACCTTTGTAAAAACCTTTCTTTGTTACGAAACAAATACATGAGCCTGATATGGGGGACGGGTTATCTGGACAACGACCTTGGCCCGTTAAAGGATTTTTAAAGATTTGGAACAGGGAATGTACGACACTTTTTCGGGGCCGGGTCGGCCGAAGACTAACCCGGGAGCTGTTGAATATAAAATGGATATCACAGAAATTTCAAGAATTAAGGTGGCCGGGGGGGGTATTTTTAGAGAAAAATGGAATGTTTAAATAATAAAATTGGAGGAAAAAACCCAAAAATAAAGAATTGGGAAACAAAATTTTGTCATAAAAAAAAATTTTAGGGGGAAACGTTTTAAACTTTAAGCTTTTAATGACAGGTTAGTAAATTTTCGATAAAAGGTAAAAGGAAAAAAATAACGATGATTAATGTACATCACCTACTGAAGAGAAAGAAGATGATATTAAAGAAGACTTTTATAATTTATCTGGAAGTCATAGAAGAAACCCCCCAAAAAGGACATCCTGATTGTGCTGGGAGACTTTTAATGCAAAATAGGTAGAGAGCAAACTAAAAAAAAGTTGGGCCGGGATGGGAAAACCTACATACAAATTCAATGAAATGGATGGAGAGTCATCAACCTGGCAGAAGCCCAAAAGGGCTGCAGATTAGCTACCCGACTACAAAGAAAAGGGTATAAACAAACAAACTTGGAAATCATGTGACAAGAGAACCTACAATCAAATAGATCACATTTTAATTAACAACAGAATGCATCAAAAATACAGCAAGTCAGAAGTTATAGAGGGGCTGAGTGCCACAGTGACCATTTCCTCGTTGGAGCAAAATTTAAAATAAAACTTAAGAGAGCTTTCTATACTAAATTACAAAGATTACACCCAACATATAACAGAGAAAAACTACAAGACATTACAGTCAAAGAGAAATTTACAGATGAAATAAAATGTAAACTTGAAACTTTGGCAAAACCCTTTGGAGGAAAAGCGTTGACCAAACTTGGTTGAACATCAAGAATACAATTCAATCTACCGCAGAAGAATGTCTCGGTGTGTTAACCACGCATAGAAAGAACAGATGGTTCAATCAAAAATGTGAAGAAGCAGTCACTAGGAAGAAGAATGCCAGACATGTATGGTTAAATGACATCAATAACATCCAAAAGGAAGAGCATTATAGAAATGAATGTAAAGAGGCTACAAAAATAGTCAGACAGCAGAAGCGAGAATATATGAGTAATTATAATCAAAGATATGGAAAACTAATCACCAGAAAAATGAATCCAGAAAATTTTCTAAAGTACTGAAGTCAATGAAACGAGGGCACCAACAAAACACATATGGTTTAAAAGACAAAAATGGGAATATGATAAATACCAATGAGGAAATGTGCAACACATGGAAAGAATATTTTATTGAATTACTAAATTGTGAAGCTCCAAGTAACATTTTCCCACAGGAAGAGGTTCTAACATGCGAACCACAAATTGAAGAACCTACATTTGAAGAAATCCTATATGTAATCACACGACTTAAAAACAATAAGGCAACTGGGACTGATGGAATTGCTGCTGAATTTATAAAGGCAGGTGGCCATGCATTACATCTAAAGCTATACGAACTAATAATAAAAATCTGGAGGACAGAAGAATTACCCCATGACTGGAAAGAGTCATTATTGATACCTATCTTTAAGAAAGGAGACAAGTTCCAATGTGGAAATTATAGAGGAATATCACTACTGTCCACAAGCTATAAGATACTATCCGCAGTATTACTAAATAGACTAAAACCATATTCAGAAGACATATTAGGTGACTACCAGGCGGGTTTTAGACAAAACAGATCAACAATAGATCAGATATTTATCTTACGACAAATAGCCGAGAAACATTGGGAATATAAAAGAGATCTCCATAACATTTTTGTGGATTTTAAAAAGGCTTATGATAGTGTCCATAGGAATAGTCTATGGAATGTTATGCAGGAATTTGGAATACCAAGGAAGTTAATTAACATGACCAAACTATGCATGGAAGATACTTATAATATAGTAACATATAAAGGCAGGAAATCAGACCCCTTCCAAATAACATCTGGCTTGAAACAGGGTGATGCACTATCGCCGCTACTCTTCAATCTGGCTCTAGAGAAAGTTGTAAGGAAGGTAAAGGAGGAATGTGATATTGGAGGAACATCCAAGCTGCTTGGTTATGCAGATGATATAGATATTATAGGGCAAAGTGAACAAAAGACATTAGAAATATTGACTCACTTAAAGGAAAAAGCCCAACAGATGGGGCTGGTTATCAACCAAGATAAGACAGAATATATGGTAATTTCAAGAGACGGAATGGCTAAAAACTCTGGCCACATACAAATAGATAATATGACCATTAAAAGAACGGAAACATACAAATACCTGGGTACAATCTTCAACTGCTCCAACATCATAAGGGAAGAAATACAAACTAGAATCAACTCTGGAAATAAGATATACTATGCACTACAACATCTACTAAAATCAAAGGCGCTATCTCGTAACACCAAAATCACAATATACAAAACACTGATCAGACCAGTTGTGCTGTATGGCTCTGAAACCTGGAGTACAACGAAAGGAGACGAAGCCTTGTTACAAACCTTTGAGAACAAAATTTTAAGACGCATCTTTGGACCCATTAGGGATACACAAAGTGGAGAGTGGAAAAGAAGAAGTAACAAAGACATTTATGATTTGTTTAAGTCCCCGCTAATCACTGGTGTCATGAAGGCTAATAGACTACAATGGCTGGGGCATATAGAAAGAATGGAAGATAATAGGGAAACAAAACTCGCTTACATTCAGGAAATAAATGACCGTAGACCCCGAGGTAGACCAAGAAGGCGGTGGAGAGATAATATACATACAGACCTACAAGCACTTGGAATCAACGACTGGCAAGAGAAGGTCCAACAGAGAGACGAATGGAGACAGATTGTATTTGCAGCAAAGAACCTCAATGGCTCGGAACGCTGAAGAAGAAGAAGATCCCTATTTTCACCCACCATCCGTCCTATCTGTTGCTATCTCCTACAGTTCTCTCCATGCCCTCATATTATTGTTCTCTATCCCTATTTTCACCCACCATCTGTCCTATCTGTTGCTATCTCCTACAGTTCTCTCCATGCCCTCATATTATTCTTCTCTATCCCTATTTTCACCCCACATCTGTCCTATCTGTTGCTATCTCCTACAGTTCTCTCCATGCTGTCCTATCTGTTGCTATCTCCTACAGTTCTCTCCATGCCCTCATATTATTCTTCTCTATCCATATTTTCACCCACCATCTGTCCTATCTGTTGCTATCTCCTACAGTTCTCTCCATGCTGTCCTATCTGTTGCTATCTCCTACAGTTCTCTCCATGCCCTCATATTATTCTTCTCTATCCATATTTTCACCCACCATCTGCAGCAAAAATTGGCTCTATGGCAAAGGGGTTACGGATGCAGTTCATAATTCTACATACTGCAATTGAAACACAGCTGTGGATGATTTGGCAGCAGACCACCTTGCATATATCTTTCATAAAATGATATGAGTGCATGTCGTTCAGAAAGCAATGGCAAGCTACTGAACGTAAACTTGCCAAGAAATTATAAACAGCCAAATAAATACTGGCGTCGACTACGACGTCTTGCAAAGAATATGTAACTAAAATTTTTAACTGAAGCAAAGAGGCAATGAACGGGATTCACAACCCCCCAAAACTGCATTCAAAATCACCCACAGGCATTTGGAAGCAGACTGCCTTGTGTTGATTTTAACAATAGTATGCACATCAGTTGTTCAGAAAGCAGTGAACTACTCCACATAAACTTGCCCAGTAAATCACAAACAGCCAAAACATGGGCGTTGATTGCCACGTCATGTAAAGGATATGTAAATATGTGCATTTACACTTGGTCACCTCCAAATAAAAATCCATATCTCAGTAATAAACTGAGGGAAAATTAGGAGATTTAGCATATAACCATATCATTATGTCCACCCCACAAAGACATTTTTTGTTCTGCAGATTGTACAGCAGATCTCAATGTTTGTTTATATGCGGTATATAATTTACGGGTCAGAGATGAAGTGCATATTATTAAATGTATTACATCTTCACCCAGAAAATCAGTGTTCAATATTGAATATTCTCCGTTAAATATTGAATATTCTCCGTGGTGCACGGGAATTTCCTTATGGCAAGAACCCTGCGCAATTTAAATGGGAGTGTTCAGAGGTGTCGTCAATAATGTTGGTGCTTTCATAAAACGTGATTATATAAATAAATCTTACCATTTACCGCTAACATTTGAATGTGTGAATATTGTTGAATGGGATTAAAGTGAAATTTTGTTCACTTAAAGCATCACTATGAAGTTGTACATATATTTCTGTCAAGAAGCTGATTGCAGGAAACTGTTTCACACTAATACAAATCCCGAGAAAAGAACACCGCATGCATTGGATTTGAGTAAACTGTCATTTCGTCGATGGGTGCAAGAATCTGGAAAGAAACCACCACACAATAACCAAACGGTAGGTAGAAAGACAATTGTAGACAGCTTTGACAAGGATGTCATAAGGCGAGCTATTATAAAAATGCTGGATGCCAAAGAAACAGTGACTGTAAGAAAACTTAGGGTTTGGTTGAGAAAGAACAATGACATAGAGCTATCCAAAACAACTTTGTGGAAAATTGTAAGGAGATTAGGCTTCACTTTTAGAAAGTACAAGGGAGGTAGAAATATCCTTTACGAGCAACCGCATGTAGGAGTCACGAGTAGCAGATACCTACGTGAAATAAAGAAAATTATGACATAATGTATTTGGATGAAACCTGGATCAATGCACACCACACAAGTGAAAAGGAATGGCAATCAGTGGATGGAAAAATAAAGCGATATGTGACCAGAATTAAAGGACAGCGTTTGGTCATAGCCCATGCTGGTAGTACTCATAATGGCTTACTATAGAATGCTGGACTCGTGTTCGTATCAAAGCATATAGACAATAGGGATTATCAAAATGAGATGAATGGTAATGTATTTAGAGATTGGCTCGAGAATACAGTGCTTCCATCCCTAGATAGACCGTCTTGTCTAATCATGGACAATGCATCATATCACAATGTTGTTGCCCAAGAAGACAAAATACCTACGGCATCGAGCA
Source organism: Cepaea nemoralis (assembly GCA_014155875.1). Lineage (NCBI taxonomy): Eukaryota > Metazoa > Mollusca > Gastropoda > Stylommatophora > Helicidae > Cepaea > Cepaea nemoralis. Next base: position 224,669 of record JACEFZ010012135.1, read on the forward strand.
CAAAGGAAGCAATAAAGATATGGCTCCGAAGAGAAAATATACCATTTCCAGAAACATATTTCAAGCTACAGTTGTTGTCCTTTGTAAAACAGCGCAAAAATAGCAAGACATATCAAATTGACAAGTTGATAGTAAGAGCATGGCCATAGGTGCTTGAGACTTCTGTCGCATCATCATTCTCATTTAAACCTTATAGAACTTGTGTGGGCTAACATTAAAGGACAGGTGGCAGCTGACAATATTTCATTCAAACTCTCTTGACGTCAAGATAGTAACTCAGTCCGTGCTATTAATTATTGATAAAAGTTACTGGAAAAAATGTGAGGACTATGTGTTGAAAGAGGAAGATGACTATTAGAGAAAGGATGCATTGAATTTTATGCAACTGAGAGTAGTCATCCACCTACTGGAATCATCTGACACAGATTAATGTCTGGGTAGATGGCAGACATTAATCCACATGCTCACTTATTGGAATATTTTGCTCCAACTATTCAGAAGAATTGCAGCCCTAACATTACAGCATCAGCACAATGTCAATGGAAACAGTTTGTATTCCACAGTGATGAATTTTCAGTTCCGCAAGCCTTTAACGGTGACAAACAACTGGCATTGAAAAAAAAAAAAAAACACTAAACGCATTGAATACCAACAGAAGAATAATAATGCGGTGGGAACTGACATATTGTGGCATACCAAGAAACGTGAGAACAAACACGTTGTCAAATGAGGGGACAACACACGAACATACGAATCAATCTATAAACTTCAATGAAAAGAGGACCAACATCTTGGCCGTTAAGAAGGAAGCCACTACAGAGACATTCACAGCTATATTCGTCATGCAAAACAGGTAATAATCATGTTCCGTCTCTGAACAGTAAACAGCAGAGTAGACAATCTTTCACGAAGACTCAAAACGGTTCTGTCACCAATGTGCACGTGTGAACAAACTACACTGACAGCTGAACAGATCCTTAAAATTTGCGATGACTAAGTTGCTGTATCATCTATGGTCACTCCATACGCACATTAATGCACAGCTGTCTGGAAGCCATCACGAACTCCATATAAAAAGCTACATGCATCCTAGTAATATGACTCCTTGTGTACACATTATTAACCAGAAGCTGAAGAAACAAGAAGGAAATAAAATATAACGTAAGAAATATATTCTTTCTACTTTCCTGTCCAATTCCATTTCGGTTCCACATTATTTACCCCACGCATCTTTAAATTATGTCTTTAGTTATATTACATACACATTGAACCCACTTCCATAAGAATCTGGATACACCTTGTGTCGTCACGCGAATTGAGGTGCGGTACTGTAAAACAAGATTGTTAGCGTGAATTCACTATTTTTTTTCGCCAAAACATCAAATAAATGTCGCCGCTTTCCATGATTTATGTTGCCTTTGGACCTATCAAAGGCATATTCCTGGGGGGGGGGTAAATATAAGACGGCAGTAAAGATTTCATAACAATGCAACAGACAGTTTTCAAAATAATTGATCGTGAATGAAGGCAATCATTTCTGAACAGACTATAATTTTACGTTGTCTGTTTCTTCAGAGTGCTTGTAATGTTTAATTTACCCTCGTACAACGCAAGGATTTACACACGTATGATGTAATATATTCACCCTTTGGGTGAAAGTAATTGGGGCGTACACCGCAAGGATTTACACACGTAAGATGTAATATATTCACCCTTTGGGTGAAAGTAATTGGGGCGGGGGCTGGAGGGGGTGCTAGGAAAAAACACAAACACAACACAGCCGCCATATTTGACCGACAGTTAGTTAATGGTGACGACAATGAAAAATGATACGACAGTAATCAAGAATGTCAAGCGTGATTTATAGTATAGTATAATCATCATTATGATGGCAATATGGTATTAGATTAGTTGGGTGTTTTAGTGTATCGTAATAATAATGACATTGCTAATAATACCTTCTCTTGCCAGGTCGCTGATTCCAAGTGCTGCTTGTGTGTGTGTATATATATATATATATATATATTATATATATATATATATATATATATATATATATATATATATATATATATATATATATCACATTTTTCTAATTACTACTGACAAATGTCAATTCGCCAAGATTGTAACTAGATGTGGCCACAGCAAGCGGCTAATGTTTTTCGGTGTAAAACATGACACTATCAAGTGAATTACCTTGCACCGTTTCATCAAGCCCGTGGCTCAGTACATCCGTCTTCAAGAAGCATTTTTCCAAGTTTTCTTTCACTAGCATTTGACTGTCGCCAGTCCACCTACAGCCGGTCTCCCTGAGGAAGGAGATACGACTTTTTCCGTAATCCCGTATATCCACGTGGGGAACACAGCTGCGCAAGATTCGGTAGCGGATCGCATCGCGTTGGTTACTTATGTGAGCCGGTCGCTCAGAAACAATGGCAAACTACTAAGCGTAATCTTGCCAAAAACATCAACAGCAGCTGAAAAATGCTGGTGTTGACTGCAACGTCCTGTAAGGGATATGCAACTTTAAAAAAAAATAGTTTAATGGAGTATACTTGTCAGACCTTGATGGTTTTACAGCATGGCATAGTGGGGTCAAGGACACAGACACGATTGGAGACTGGTGACGGCGTGAGATGGCGAACAATGACCACCCACGCCTGGCAGTATGGCTATTGATGATGATAATTGTCAGAAATGAGCCAGTAGACTGTTGGGGTCAATTTACTGCTATACAACAGTGTAGTCTAATCATGAAATACTAGACTATCGTATAATGGAAAATGACATAAATAGGCGCTCAAAAGAGTGCATAGAAGCCACGTACAATATAATGAACAATATACTGAAGAAAATACATGAACAGGAGCGTTGTTTGTGACAAGATGGAGCGTGACACAAGACAGGATATGACACAAGGTAAGACATGATAAGAGATAAGACATGATACTAGATAAGACATGAGACGAGACATGGAGTAAGACATGACACAAGATAAGTTATGCCACGAGATACGACATGACACTGGTTAAGATATGACACGAAAAATAGACATTATACGAGTTAAGACATGACACAAAATAAGACATTATACGAAAAAAGATATGACGCGAGATAAGACATGACAGATAAGACATGACACGAAATAAGACATGATACGAGATAAAACATTAGACGAGGTATGGAGTAAGACATGACAGGAATCATGGCACGAGACAAGATATTTCATGAGGCAAGACATGAATGTTACAAGTTGAGATAAGACATGACACAAAACAAGACATGATACGAAACAAGACATGAAATGGGGTGAGATAAGGCATGCCACGAAACAAGACAGCACGAGAAAGACATGCCTCAAGACAGCACCACACCAGACATATCATAAGATACGACACGAGGCATCACATTGCACGAGACATGACTAAATGACAATAAATAACTTGAGACAAGACACAAGTAGTCGCTGTCAATATGTTGTCTGACCAGACACGAACAGTCGTAGTCGATATGTAGCACATTAAAATAAGACACAAGACGCGCTACACAAGATCTGATATGAAACAAGACATGAAACACATTACTAACGGCACTATTTGAGGCATTTATCATTAAGACACGAATACACATCAAGGTGACATAGTGATCTATACTGATGGGTCAGTGGCGAGAAACAGACGGTGTGGTTGGGGTTTCATTGCGAAGGCTAATGGACGATTCTTGAAAAAGAAGAAGAGTATGGCATATGAGGCTACGACCTCCAGCATGAGAATGGAGGTGGAAGCAGTCACAGCGGCATTCTGTTGGTTAGAGGAGACCACTGCAACAGACATTGTCTTCATCACAGGACTCAATGAGTATGCTTAGTATAGTGGAGAAAGGAATGTTTCGTGTGGAATTGTTCACCTCGCTTCAGAGGTCACAGATTGTGAGAATTGTGTGGATGTTTTGCCCTGGCCGTGCGGGGGGGGGGGGGGGGGGGGGGGCGGTATACTGAAAGGCTGGCAGGGAATGCACCTCTTGGTGGTAGATTACCTTTGGACAATGGAAAGGTGGTCGTGCGCCTATGGGACCAGGTGGGGGAACAGACTGGGAAACCCGTATGTGGAAAGGATGACATTGCGGGAGATTGGCAAGGGGTCTGGTAGAATCTCAAAACTGAGAGGGAAGACCATGAGCACTTTCAATCAGATAGCGTTGGGAACGATTAGTAGTGTGACTCTTCACTGACTATTGAACGAGGGGACGAAGCGCGTATGGGAATGTCCTAAGTGCAGTGATGTCGGTTCTTAGCTCAACGCAACTCAACTCAATGACTAAGACAGGTCTTTTGTTTTAAGATTATTCTTTCCGGCCTCGGCGTCTGCTTGTGGAGCAGACTTGAAGTCCGTGACGCATCTCTTGAAGAGTTCACTGCCCAGGCGAAGGTTGACAACAACCACAGCTAGCAGAACAGCCATGACAACGACTACCGCAGCAATAGTACACCCGACAACAATGTCTACAGTTCTATCAATGCCCTGTGTGTGGAACCAGCCGGAATCTAACACATCATTGTCCCCGCCGCATCGCAGGGTGACCTCTGACAACCTCTGCCCTCTAACATCTAAGGGATCGGCGCATCTCATCTCCTGGATGTAGCTGTATTTCTCCAGCTTGCCCACAAAGAACGTTTCCGATTGGATCTTCTGCAGCATGAGCTGCATTCCACAAGCACAGTAAATTGGATTGTCTCGGATATCGACGATGACCCCTTCATCCATCGCCCAGGAGGTAATGTTGTCCGCAGAGATGTTAGAAATGAGGTTGTGCTTTAAATCTAAGATAAGGTAACTCCCATCTACCCCCTAGAACGTGTTACCAGTTCAACTTCTGTCAGATAGTTCCACGATAAGTCCAAGTGTACTAGTTTGGGGAAATATTTGCTGAAGTTACGCAGTTCTTTCGGCAGAGTTCTGATTCCCGCGAACGAATAATTCATGGATCTGAGCTCGGGGTATGTGGCGCCCTGTACCATTAACGCAAAATGCTGGACAGGCAAGACGTGGGGGATGCTTTCATCCAGCAGTTTTAACTTCTCGTAGTTACACTGTAGATTTAACGACTGGAGATTTTGCAGAAGATTCAAAAACTCATCATCGATGGATTTGTTGTCGGATGGCGTGTTCAATGTCTTGTTTGAAATTAAGAGTGTTTGATCGACGTCCTGGGTATTGGTTTGGTTTCTGCTGGTGTCAGATATGAGATCGGTCCCTAGGGCTCCCTCATCTGGTGGTTTAGTGAACAGGTAGGACACATTGCTGATGGCCATGTACTCAATGGTACTGTCTTGTCCACAATCGTAGTCCGATGTCAGATTCGCTAAACTGTCTGGACTTGTCATTTTATCCAAGATGGTATCATCACTCAGCCACGCCGAGTTGCGAATTTCCAGGACTCTAAGCACATCGGGGATATTTGAAACGTCCGGATTTCCAAAATCGGCGTATTTTTCTGTCATTATACAGTTGGACACAATTACCCCAATTAGTCCCCGTGCTTTCATTGGCCAAGGCAGCGAAATCTGTCCACGGTTGCTACATTTGATTTGCAAGAAGATTGAAATATTCACAATTTGACGGAGGTGATCTCGCACCGTGCGAAAGTGCAAAATATCGCCTCTATCGCCGTTTACGTTGCATTGCACATGAATCACATGACCACCACCCATGACGTTTTCAACATAACGTGCCAAAATATTTGAGTCAAGCTTGGCCGTGCACATTCGTTTCAAATCAGGAGGAACGTTTATCAAGCTGCCCGCAACACCGACAATTACACAAATAACTACAACATACGTAGCCATTGGCATAATCATTTTGCGACGGTTTGAATTCTAATGTAGTTAGAACAGAACCGCAAGCTATCTCCCGGAGATTCCCGTAGAGCTTCAACTTACTCCAGTACTTGGCGTCCTGTGCAACAGTTCCGTGGACTTGATTCTTTCATCTCACAGCTGTCTCCAGATGCTAGATTTGTCGAATATATTCACACAAAAGACGACCAGGCACGCCCATCTCTTGCTTCTCATTGGTTTCTGGTGAAAGAATAAAATGGAGATACTGAGGGTGGAAATACGAGAAGGTTACGTTTTTGTTAATGTGCGAGGGGGCTCCAAGTGAAAACCTTAAAAGTGTGATAAAGATTACAATAACGATGACATTGTCTTGTAACCTGTCAATATTGTTGTTAAGGATGTCAAGAGTGTTAAGCACGTGAGATCACGATGCAAATGAACACGATGACGTCATAAGGACGGTTTAAAAATGGCCGTCCACTTTTGACAGGCACCAAAGAGGAGTAGCGTTGTGTTATCCGTTTTGTGATCAGCGAAGGGGTGAAACCTATAGAAATTCATCGGCGATTGAAGGTCCAATATGGTGATGCATGCCTGTCAGTCCAACAAGTGTATGAGTGGAGTAGGAAGTTTCAAAACAGAGTGACTTCTGTGACAGACTAGTTCACAACCGGGTCAAGCACACCGAGTAGTGTAGATACTTATTTTCTACAGGAATCCAAGCACTTTATCGGCGCTGTAGGACTTGCATTGAGCGCAGTGGTGATTACATCGAAAAATTATACATTTGTTCTGTACTTTTTCAGAATATATATATTCTCTCTCTCTCTCTCTCTCTCTCTCTCTCTCTCTCTCTCTCTCTCTCTCTCTCCTCTCTCTCTCTCTCTCTCTCTCTCTCTCTCACGCACGCAAGCACACACACACACACACACACACACACGCACACGCACACACACACACGCATTTAAGGTTTTCATTTGAAGCTTCCTCGTGAATGGAGTTCTGGAAGTTCAACGTTACAACATTTGTTGGAATATTTCACAAGCAGCAGTGTACGGAGGTGACTGAGTGCTAGGGATTAACGTATCTAGGTCAGAATGTCCCATAATCCCCCAAAGCAACAGGTCAGTGCTTCCGGGTCAGGTCGAAGCACCAGTAACACTCGCAATTGCGTTTGAGAGCACAGGAGGTCAACTAGGTGTATTACGTTTGGTCAGTAGCAATAAATAAATGAGTACGTAGGAAGCATGCCAATTGCCGTGTGATAATGACAAAGATGATAATATTATAGCTATTATTATCACATATTTTATCATATTATGATAATCATTAGGGGATTAAAAATGTGCGTAGCCATGTTAATTACATCAAAGATCTCATTCAGCCACACAGCGCGGTATAGGAAGCAACAAATCTCTCTCTCTCCTCATCTCACCCCATTCTAAGTCCCCCC
>JACEFZ010012136.1:0-18842 GCA_014155875.1 Cepaea nemoralis
TTTAAGGGGGGGCTTTACTAGTTGAAAATTGAGGGATAATGGGGATCTTTCCGTGGGTGTCCCTGGTGGGGGGGGGTTTCCCGCATTCTGTTTGTTGATATTTTTTTCTTTGTCATAGCCTGATTCGACTCTAGGGGGGTAGCAAATTTCCTGCTCTGTGACTAAGCCCTGTTACAAAAGGGCTTTAAAGAAAGGGTGATGGGGCTTAAAACCTCAGCCGAAAGGTAAATTTGACTAGTACAAATCACCAATGTGTTGTTTCTATCCTAGGTTCCCTACCAAAACCCAAAGGGAAACTCAACAATTTTTAAAAAAAAAAAACCCATTGGGAAAGAACACCAGTTCAACAATCAATAAAGTTGCATACAGAACGTACTAAAAGCTAGGAGGAAGTTGATTCACCAAAGATATTTATGATTACTGATCCCACCACACACCCTCAGACAGTAAAAACCTAAATGAAAAACCAGTCAATATTTACCTAGATTTTATATAATCTGGGTGTAATAGAAACTGACAGTATATGTGAGGCGGGATAGACACGAGTGGGATCAATCCAGTACAGTAACAATTAACATTAGTAATTTAGCCCTTATGAACGGGAGGGGTTTCCCGATGTGCAACGAGGATGATCTGTCGACTAACAAACAAACTAACTAACTGCGTACAACCCCTGCAAAAGACTTGTGCAGTTTGTTAGGAACATTAGGAACGGACATTGTGTAGAGTGCAACCGGTCCCTGTTTTAACCCTGAATCCCCACCTTTGTCTATTTCGTGTTTCTAAAATTTGGGGATTACCAAGAGGTCACAGAGGCAAAGAAAATTTCCGGCAAGAGGGTTTCGGGCAAGGGTGAGACTACTTTTTTTCTGACGTCCCGTGCTTTTGGTTTTTATCTTTGCTGTGATAGCTGACGGGAGTTGATGTCTGAAGACAGAGCCCTAACACTTTATAAAACACGTCCAACATTTTTTTGGGGACCCGTCTCATCACTTTTACATTTTTATTTTAATAAATTAATCTTTATTAATTTCTGGGAAGCAAGAGTTTTGATTATTTTGGGCTTTGGGGAAAGGGATAAAAGGGGCATGGGACGACAGTTGAGAAATGATAGGAAAAGGTGTCCTAGGCTGTTGAGTGGGGTTTTGGGCGGAAGCTGTGGATTCTCCAGAATATTGAGGGGAAAAAATAATATTATAATGTGGGTGTCGATCTCCTCCTCCAGGGACGACATTTTAAAAAGGGGACACGCACAGGAACGAACCCATTATGGCCGTGGTCAGATGAGACAGTTTCAGCGCGTTAAACCTCTCAGTCACACCCACACTGGAATCTGAAAATCTAACTATGGTACTAATGGACTATAGTGCGTTCAAAATGTGTTGCCCTCTTTCGCGTTCCACTTTTTTTTTTTTAAGTATCTGTTGCATCGTATGACATTTTCCCTGGCCATTTCATACTTATTCACACCCAAGGAAATATGTCTTTGATAGGTCCAAAGGTAACTGAAATCATGGAAAGCGGAGAAATTACTTTGATGTTTTGGCGAGAATGTATTGAATTCACGCTAACAAGCTTGTTTTACAGTAATGCTCTGAACACTTCCGTTCCACTATGTGACGCGCTTCTCATAAGGAAATGCCCGTGCACCACGGAGAATATTCATTATTGAACACTTGGTGTTTCGTTGTGAAGATGCAATAATTTCATAATATGCACTTCATCTCTGACCCGTAAATTATATACCGCATATAAACAAACATTGAGATCTGCTGTGCAATCGCACTGCAAAAAAAAAAAAAAAAATTATTTGGCATGTACATAATGACAAGGTTATTAGCTAAATCTGATAATTTCCCCTCGGATGGTTACTGAGTTATGGATTTTTATACGGAGGAAAAACATTTGTGAACGCACTATAATTAGCCACGCACTATCAAAATTCTCGAATTCTTCAAATCGTACAGGAGTGAACATCTAGTATCCATGAGGCTGAGTTGAGCTGAGTCAAGAACAGAATCGCCGCACTAGGGACATTTCCATACGTGTTCAGTCCCCATCTTCTACAACCAGGAAAGATCTCCAATACTGACGGCTCCAGTTGCAATATGAATATATGTCCGTTTGGTCTTTCCTCTGAGAAGTGAGTGTCGGCCAGATCCTCTGGTCGCTTTCTGCTGCACTATTCTCTCCAGGTAATGGCTGTGTATCTGTTCTTCTCCATTATACACGCGACCTTAAAGAGCCCTTACTACATCTGCATTATTGTGCACAAATACGCTACCCTGCGGTGCAGATCCAGCTAATTTGTCCGCCTGCTCATTTCCCAACACAGCAGCATGCAATGGGGAAAAGATCCAACGGATACTTCATATCTTTGATTTTTTTTTTTAAATTCAAGCATGCCACTCTGCACGAAACTTATTTATCGATTGCCTTTTCAGGGATGCTTTATGAGTCCGTTATAATCACATGTGTGTGCTGTTTGTCCTCCAGCCAGCGGGACGCCGCAGTGACTCCTCTGACTCTACTCTCTGACTAGATGTTGTGGTATCATATGCCAGGCTCTCCTGCACTAAACACCGTCGATGATGTTCTACACGACCAACGACAACAATCCAGAACACAGAGAACAGGTGGTTGCCGAGGAACATAGTCGCTTGAAACAGCAAATATAGCACATGACATTACATGATGGAACCCATCGAATCAACTGCAAATCTCTTTCTCTCTCCCTCTTTTTCTTTCACACACACACACACACACACACACACACACACAACACACACACACACACACAACACAGCATCAGATGTTTACAACGTTTACTTTCAGATACGTGTCCACTTTTCTCCCCCACTGCAAATCTGATTCTCTCCTCTCCCACCCCTCCCTCCTCTCTCTCTCTCTCTCTCTCTCCTCTCTCTCTCTCTCTCTCATACACACACACACACACACACACACACACACACACACACACACACACACACGCACATATCAGTATCAGATATTTACAACGTTTAGTTTTGAAATGTGCCTACCTTTCTCCTCCACTGCAAATCTCTCTCTCTCTCCTTCTCTACTCACACATAACACATATCAATATCGGGTGTTTACAACGTTTATTTTCGGAGACGTGTCTAACTGTACCCCACTCGACGATTATTTCCGCAAGATAGCGTTTGTCAAACCAGATCTCATCATGCCCTCCTGCCGTGATCGGTTGCCCAAGGAATACACTTCACTGGCAGCTTTCTACCGCCTGTAAATGTTTAAATAATCTACCTCTACTTCTTGCACAGAATTCATAACTGAATTTCAAGTATGTTCCTCTTATTCAAGTCTCTCATCCTTAGAACTTGCGGGAATATTATAGGGTGTCTGTGTGGTTGAAGAGCACTTCTTTATCCGGCAAACCCGCGGTATCGGTTCGAGGTGGTATCTCTGAATGTGAAACACCTAGCTTATCGTCAGCTTTCAAGACAAATTATATACCATCATGTTTAGATTGTGAAAAGGACATAACAGATTGAAATATTAGCTCTATCACAAGCTATGTTAATCGGCTCTCTCTCTCTCTCTCTCTCTCTCTCTCCCCCCCCCCCCCTCCTCCCTAAACCTAGCATAGACTTATACACAACAAGTTTAGTGTACCCTGCCGATAAGTTGTGGAACAATCTTCCACAAGAAATCAAAGACACCACCAATCACTAAACATACAGTCGCAACCTGTTTGAACACTACCTCGTTACAGACCACATGTCCCCTGTAAAAAAAAAAAAGCGAAAATAAAAATAATAATCTCAAATGACGTCTAGTATAATAAATGTTCCCATGTATATGGTACGTTACGCCTACTTCCAGTAATTATAATGGCCATGTTAAAAATTGCTTTACTGAGTCATTTATTACTGATTATCTTCCATGCGTTTTAATGCATAGTGTTTTATTAGTTAGTTAGTTAGTTAGTTAGTTAGTTAGTTAGTTAGCTAGTTTGTTAGTTAGTTAGTTAGTTAGTCGCAGTTCCAACTTCACAGCAACGGGTCGTCCCCATTATGCTCCGCTCCTGTGCCAGTGAATATCACACAAAACGCTCCACACTGCCCAATGTGAAAAGTGGAAAAGACAGGAGTCTCGACAAACAACAGCCCGCACAGATACACTGTGCATAATGCCGCTGCCAGAATGTCAACACACCAGTTCCCCACGAAACACCCAATTCATCTCTGATGGAATCAGCAGTCATTTTCCTATCTGGATGTTTCCTAGATGTTCACCCTACACAGTCCACGAAAATACAGTTCATCACCGACGGCAGTGGCAGTCAACCAGAAGCCCAGCAGCCACGCATTTCTGCATAAGGCAAAATCTGGTCAACTCTGGGACATAGCCACCTGCCATCGCTCCGAACATGCAGTCACGTTCCAAAAAAAAAAAAAAAACTTGGGCAGATTCAAAAGCACTCACACGAAACCCACAGCTCACAGTGTCGCGCCACGCACTCACTCAGTAGCAGGGCGACGGAACCATCAAGCCTCCTTAGTCGCCTCTTACGACATGCGTGGTAGGCTACAGTGTTGCTATTCTTTGCTTCCCTTATGGGCCCCGGCAACACACGGGAGAGTGTTTTATTGTTTAAGATTAGCTTCATAAGTGATGTATGAATGAAATACGTATACGAGGAAAGAGAGAAGAAGGGCAGAATGTTAGACGGGCCTGCGTGCCCAATTCTTAATCCTTTGAAAATAAAGTTTGTTCGTTCGTTTGTTCTCTATCTGTGTCTGTCTGTCTGTCTGTCTGTCTGTCTGTCTCTCTCTCTAAAAAAATCAGTCAAGAAAGAAAGCAATGGCACAGATTATCTTGTTTTACACATGTATAGAACATCATAAATCGTCATTTCACAAAATATCCAAGAGTATTTGATCACGTTAAGAGCGGAAATAAAGTAGAAAACGTAGTGACGGACACTGGAAATACAGCAAACTAATCAGCATGCAAAGATCAGTTCTATGCACTAGAAGTAGTGGCACGTGTATGGACTACTCTTGAGTTCAAACAAGCGGGGGGGGGGGGGGGAAGGGGGGGGGGGAAGAGAGACTTAGTGACAACTGGCAAAACTAATTGGGACAGAGTAAGAGGAAGGCAGATGGATAAATAATTGGATGTCTTGGCAACATGACGTAATCGGGACTGATCCAAGACTGGGGTGATCATGAGACATGGTGAGCCATGATCATCCAGGTTTATCGGCATGGCACGTGATGATATTGATAAACTTCAAGCCACCAAAACTGTACGGGGATGTCGTGTACCTAAAGCGAATTAACGCTTTTATCGGAGACGTGAAATTTACCTTGCAGATCCAGTGAAAACTGGGGGAGAATAAGAATCCTATGTGGTGCCAATAGCCTTCGAGTTCTCTGTGGTCTATCGTGTCTAGTTAGTTAGTCGTCGGGTTATCCTCCTGCACATTGAACCATTCAGTCCATTAGAGCTCGGATCCCCTCCTTAGTATATCCCTCCCGGGAAGGTTAACCCGGTCAACAACACCCGCAGAAGTCGGATGTGTCGGCCTAACGGCGCAAGAACGCAGCTCTGCTGTAAACTGGCAGCAACGCAACTACATCCGAGTAAGAATCGAATGTCCCTCGAAACACCCGGAAAGGTTAATCCATACTACGAACGGATAAGACAGAAAAATGCAAAGAAATTAAAAACACAAAATAAGAAAGAAAGAAAGAAAGAAAGAAAGAAAGAAAGAAAGAAAGAAAGAAAGAAAGAAAAAAAAAAAAAAAGTACGATAATAAAAGCAGAGGGATGAAAGAAAGGGGAAAAAAAAGAAAGAAAACAGAAAGAAAGAAAGAAAGACATTAAAACCATACAGTAAGATAATAAAAGCAGAGCAAATAAAGAAAGAAAGAAAGAAAGAAAGAAAGAAAGAAAGAAAGAAAGAAAGAAAGAAAGTGCCGGCTGGCGGCGCTGGCTGTCCTCCAAGACGAAGTGCACACACCCAAACACAATGAATGAACCATCACCAGCGTCCAGTCATGGGAGGTGGGTTGAACCCGCTCCAGACTGCGTGACCCTAGCCAGCCGGCGCACTGTGAGTCAGTCAGTGGTATAAGAGTGCCCCTGGTGTTGTATGATTGTGTTCTCGTATTTTGATCAACGGTTCTAAAACCATATATCAGAGGACCTTCCAGAGTTAAGTGCACGCGCGCATGTGTGTGGTTCGTTTATTTGTTGACTCTTTGGTGTTGTCAACAAAAGGTGCACGACTTACTTTTAAATCAGTCAGGATACTCGGGGTTATTACTGTTAACGTTTTGTTTAAAAATTTAGTTGCATGTCCTTCACAGGACGTAGCAGTCAACCCCAGCATTTTGGTTGTTCGTGATTCCTGGGCAAGTTTTACGTTCAGTAGTTTGCCATTGCTTTCTGAACGACCGGCACCTATACCTATTTCGAAGAAAAACACCAGCACCGATGTGTTTCGAACCCAGTTATAGGGGATTACGAATTGCATCCGTAACTATTCACTACGGATACCGGACTGTTAATATATCAGCATCGGTATATACTTACATGCCGTCTCCTTGGTTAAGAGTTTGCGGACGTGATTCATAAGCCCAATTACCCGCGTTCAAAACACAGCTGTGTGCGATTTGGCAGCAGACTGTATTGCGCTGAGTTTTAAAGAATTGGTATGGGAGGCGATCGTTCAGAAAGCAACGGAAAACTACTGAACGTAAACTTGCCAAGACATCAACAACAGCAGTAAAATATTGGTGTTGACAACGATGTCCTGTTTTTAAAAAAAAGGATCTGCAAAAAACAAATACCTACATATCCATCTAAGTGGCTAACAACCCAACTACGTTTCCTAATTGCAAGGTACATGTATACCTACCAAACTAACAAGTGTGTGTGTGTGCGTGTGTGTGTATGTGTGTGTTCGTGTCTCACTCCCTTCATTCCTCCCTTCCTGTCTCTCTATCTGCACATCTATCTACATGCAATGGTTTCTGTATCACCAGAAAAAATAAGATACTTAAAAGCAGAAAACACTCGATATTTTATCAACGGAACACTGGGTATTTAAAAATAACATGAGAGAAAAGTGGGTACTTCCATACATCCCCACTGATACCATACTCATGCCATACATTCCCATTGAACCATCCTTACTAACCACAAATGCACATGTTCGCCCATCGTTCTCTTCATCTATTTAATCCGCCAACCCAGTACTGTCCATCTACTCATATACCTTTACAGCCTGCACTAGTTTCCGGTCCTGCCGCATTGTTATAACCATTCACACGACATTCAACCACACAAGTATCAAGTCCATAACAAGGAACGGTGCATCAGCTGTTTTTTTGTCTCGACCATGCCACGTGGCCAAGCCATCCAGATATTTACTTCTCTGTCTTCCCCTTGTTCTTTTTTCCCCTCAATAGTGCCAGTTGTCACCGCGTTCGCCGGTTTCTTTCGCCTCTATATGCACCTCTCCTGCACAGGCCGAGAATCGCTGAGCTATACAACAGCAGCAGGTAGGGAGTGTCGGGCGCTAAGTGGGAGATCGGCATTATGAAAGGGTACGGCGCTGACCTTTGACCGTACCAGTTTACACAGTAGGAGCGCGGGAGAACGGAGAGAACATGTTCCGCTGAGTTAATACAAATATAAAACACCCTGAAAACTGTACTTATTGAATATCTCGCTTTGGTGTAGACTCTCTCTCTCTCTCTCTCTCTCTCTCTCTCTCTCTCTCTCTCTCTCTCTCTCTCTCTCTCTCTCTCTACCTACCTACATATGGATCCATCCAAACCCATCCATGCATCCATCCATCAACCCATCTGCCCACCCACCCATCTATGTCTGTCTGTCTGACTGTCTATCAGTTATCAGTAGGGGTATCTTCATTGCACTCCGGACAGGTCCATAGGTGCTCAGATCCTCCCCCCCCCCAGCATATGCATCAGCGTCCGGTGGCTAATAGTGCCAGTTCTGTGTTGGTTGACGAGGCACCTCGTTTTCCCGATGTACCTCTCGCGTCTGGCCGTGCCGATTCTACTCTCAAGTCTTTCATCCTGGACAACGATGTGGATTTACTATCTATCTATCTATCGCTATAGCTCTTAACTCTCTCTCTCCTCTCTCACTCCCCACCCCTCCCTGAAACACACACAGATACACAATCACTCATATCCTCCCACAGATATATTAAAGCAAATTCATAATATTGATCGGCAGGCATGTAACCAATGACCGGTCTACCAGTCCGTTAGTCCTGGACTCAAACGCCACTCCAGGATATACGTGGTCACCACATCCTCGTAACATTGGTATCATAATGTTGTCTGGGAACTAAGGATGCTACTTACCTATTTTACTTATTCATGTTATTGTTTTCTGTGTACAAAGTATCCAGTGTTCTCTGTTTATGAAATATGTAGTGTTCTGTTGATAACGTTTCCAGTGTTCTCTATGTATGAAGTATGTAGTGTTCTGTTCATAAAGTTTCCAGTATTATCTGTTAATGAAGTATGTAGTGTTCTGTTTACAAAATTTCCAGTACTCTCTGTTCATTAAGCACCTACAATTCTGCTCATAAAGTATCAAATTTTCTCTGTTTATTAAATACCCAGTGTTCCGTTCATAAAATATCTAGTGTTTTCTGCTTTTAAGTATCTAGTGTTCTGTTGATAAAGAACCCATTGCTCTATGTTTTTTGTTGTTGTGTATCCCTTACGGGACGTTGCAGTCAACACCAGCATTTTCAGCTGCTGTTGATGTACTAGGCAAGTGTTACGTTCAGTAGTTTGCCATTGCTTTCTGAACGACCGGCCCCTATACCTTTTTCGAAAAAACCAGCACCGTGGTGTTTCGAACTCGGCTCTATGTTTATACACTATTAAATGTGCTCTGTTTATACAGTATCTAAGTATTTTCTGTAACACAACCCCCCCCCCCCCCCACAACACACACACACACACACACACACTTCATCGCTCAACACAATGGGTAGTGATGATAGAGCCGATAAGCCGCAGATCTACTAAACTGCTGAACCGTCACTGATCCTACCCTATTGAACACAACTACCCCACACCCGTTCTCTCACGTTGTAACAGACAGCTGGACAACTTTCTATGCATCATTAAATGGGGAAAAACTGGCTGGTGATAACTGTGTAACAAAACTGGGGCACTGAACAGACTCGTCTGGACGGTTTATGTGAGGAGAAAATTGTGGAAAGGCCTTTTAACCCCCGCAGTGCCAAGAATAGTGTTATTGCCAAACAGAAAGCCATTCCATTGCATTCTACCTTTACCCTTACCCCGTTCAACCTCATAAGAGAAGTTATATTAGGGTCTATCGCCTGGCTCAGATTAATAATCACGTGAAAAAAGTCAGCCACAAACAGGATATTAATTTGAAGGTGATTTTGTTGTCCAAAGAGGGTAATAGTTTAATGAAGTATGTGACATATTGTCCAGACATCAGCAATTTACCGTATATAGACTAATATAGAGAATATAATAAATAATACGAAAGGAATAAATAATAAAACGGGACACCATAAGATTCTGATGAAATAGAAGGTGTGGGCGTTGATTGGACGATTTTGATTGGGTGGAAGGTTTTTAACTGCCTACGCAAGTCCCCAAGATCGAAAATGGCTCAGTCCGGGTCAAGCTTTCAATGCATCGCTAGTAACTTTCTGTTGGAGGTTCTAGCTATTCCCAGGTGGGTTCACGCACTATAGGTCCTTAACTGACGTTCCAAATCCTAAAATGTAACGCAGTATTTATGTATAATGGTGTAATCATATTATTTATGCTTCCACAAAAATGTTCCCTGTTCGAGAGAAAAACCATATACGACGCCATGCTCGTTTCATTTCTGCACTTACTATGTGCTTGCTTGCTTGTGTTCGCTGGCTGTGAACTCCAGCGCTAAGTCCTGTCGGATGAAGACATCCTGTTGTCCAACATCAGTGTGATGTCATACAGGACCTGAGGTTTGCGTGAGTATCCGTTGTCCCACTGTCTGGCTTATTGGTGTGCAGACTGGTGGTTCCTCGCCGTGCAGGCAGACACTCTCCGACTTCGGAGGAATCAACGATCCTACTGACTTTAGCCAGGACCCCAAAAGGACCTGTTGCCCAGGACGCGTCAATAGGTCTTGGCCAGTATAGAACCCAGCCCTGGTGCCTTGGAAACACCTCTGCGTCCCACTTACTATGTTAAAACCTTTCTCCTAAGAATGCAAATTCTCTATATGCAAAAGCATGCTATTCCGTCTTAAACGCACATAGATGCCCTTTTCTTAATGCACTTTTAATGCACATGTAAAATGAACATTCTATGCATTGATGTTTCTACAAGAGAAAATGATTCTAAGAGTCTATCTCTAAAACTTCTTGTGCAAAGACCCACATAATTCTCAAGATATCATGTGAATCATTAGTAAACTTCTTTTGTGAGAATGCTATGTAAAATTACCATGTTCTTTTCGTGAGAATGACTACTCATTGATGAGGAAACAATGCACTAAGTACTCAAATGTTGTCAGAGGTTGTACTCAATGATAACATCACCCCAGTAGGGCTGATGATTAAGTCATTATTACGTTCAGCATCTGCCAAAATGCGTTCTGATAAATGGCCATACAGCAGATTGTACCTGACGGGTGTGCACGACACTAGCTTGCAACAATGGTTGGGTTAAATACCATCATCTTCAACCCCTTTGCCGGCTACCTGGCCTAGAGGTTAGCGACTTTTCTCCGTAATCTTGTATACTCTCGTAAGTAACGTGTCGACGGTGAGACTCAGAAAGCAATGGCAAACTACTGAGCGTATCTTGCCAAGACATCAACTATCAGCTGAAAGATGCTGATGTTGACAACGATGTCCTGTAAAGGATATGCAAAACATTTTTTCAAACCCTTTGTTCAAGAGAGGAAGCTGGGAGAGACACATGTCCTTGTATTCGAATCAAGGCATATTTTAAATGTATATCAATGTAATGGCTTTTACATTATTAATGGGAGAAATTATGTATTTTCTTTGTGAGTGTTTTATATTTAATGTCAGTCATAATGGTTACTTTCCATGATGGAGGAGTGTCGAATCCACCCCCCCCCCCCAACCACCCGGCCATTCATGAAGGGCACTTTAACTAATACTGATAATAATGATAATTGTGATAATGATGGAAGATGAGGGTACTTGAGAGTCAGGTCTAACTCCTGAGAACTGAAGGACAGATCTTATATAACAGAAGTGGGATGCTGAAATGTTATACAGAAGGCCATGTCTTATCATGCCTTGTCTTAATCTACACACATTCAACTTGCTTTACTTTAACCTGCAAATGTCACAACCTGCATCCATCTTAACATGCAGTAGTTCAACAGGCAGAGCTTCTAACCGATATATGTCATAACATGTTTTGTTACAATTATCTTGATCTGACCAGTACCTTCTTCTCAACTGGACTTAAGCACATTTTGATAACTTTTCCCAATCTTAATATCATAATATCAATCTGAGTTTATCTCATTTGAACCTAAAACATCAATGGAGACCAAATTCTGACTTATCAGTAGATACTGGTCTCACTCCATCATATGTTTTAATGCCTTACATTTGGGAGAGGAGAGTAGTGATCTCACCTGTGAGTGGAACCACATCTTAGCCTCCTCCTAATATCAACACCCCCCCCCCCCTATTTTCCCCTTGTATGTTATGTAAATAATGCATGTATGTTTGTGAATAATGAAATATATGTATGAGATGCTTACACAGGTTCGGATTTTGTTTGCATTATTCCAGAAGGGTATGTTATTGGCCTGTCTATAGGAGCTGATGCTCGCATATTCTGGTGAAGGTGAATCCTTACCGTGCAGAGATGCCAGTCCCTCAGCCTCATTAAGACGGTATACTCTTACCTTTGTTAGGGACCGTTTGGCATCAGGGAGATATATTCAACTTTACTATATTCCCTGAGGACATTATGGCGATTCTCAAAATCCGGCAGTTATTCTTACTTACCAGCCCATACCTCAACATCCTAAACACTTTGTGAATCCTGGAAACCAAGATGCAATACCATTGGGAAAATCCATGAGATGGGGACCTTTCAGAAGACTTTTACTTAGCATGACCAACACTAACAAGGACCACTCTTTTAATCCTCAGCCACACATAGTAGAAGTTATTATCCTAACTATTTATGTTGTTGCTATGATTATGATGTCTGATATAATGGTTCATCTGTTGTGTTTGACCATGTCATGTGATGGTAATTGAATTAATGCAATACCACCTGCCATGCATTGGTGAATGTTATTGGATAGACTTTAATAAATCCAAGACTGATTCTTTGTTCACACAATGTTCTGTTACAAATATGTTTGTTATGTATACACAATACACTTTTATGTGACAACCTTGTTTATACTGTGCACACAGTGGTTATTTCAATAATGTCCATGTATGTCCTGTCAGTTCCTAGATGCCTGGTGCATACATGATACATTGATAGACTGGGGATTATGCGAGTACAGGAGACCTACATACAGGCCCACTTTGTCTATACTACAAAGGGTACCTCATTCCCTGGGGTCAGTAGTAAAATTCCGTGATCCCCACGCCTTCAAATGGAACCTATATTCCTTATCTTTATTATCATTTTTCGTGAAGGGAATTTCACGTGGGGGATAACGAGCCAGTTAAAGGCTTCCCAACGAAGGCCTATGAGGTTGATAGCCCCTCCCAGCTGGGCTCTCATTAGGTATCTCCTCGTCTAAATTTTCCACACCTCACAAAGTATTATAATATCCAGGCGTTTGTGACGGGAAGCCAGAATTCGCGGTTGCAAAAAAACTAGAGTGCATTATTCGTTGTTTTGTCCTGGTTACATAAAAGGCACGGTTCCCGGAATAGATACCCTCTTCTGTTCAATGTCTTCATACGTCTATATTTCTACACATGTGTCCAGCTGTCACATGTTCCAGTTGTTCTCTTTTCATGACATGGCAAACAAATGGAGCTGGTTTCTGCTGGTGTTCGTGGTAAGTGGTTCTCGTCATTTTTAAAGTATAGATTACCAATTTGGATATCCAAGAACGTTTCAGCATTCTTCTATAAAACTACATCTCTGAGGTGTCTTGTGGTCCTTTTGTTTTATTTATTAAATGTTCGAGATTCACAGTCATATGTTAAAACTGGCTGTATGTAATATGCAAGAATTCTTTTTTCTAACCTCTAATTAATGCAGTGTTCATTTCATATAATGCAGTGTTCATTTCATATAATGCAGTGTTCCTTTCACATAATACAGCGCTGTCATATAATGTATATAATGTATATATTTTTATGTATAGTTCCTTTCAAATAATGCAGTGTTCCTTTCATAAAATGGAGTTTATAATTTCTTCCTAACAAACATGTCCACCCTAAGCCTAACCCCAGTCAACCCTAAAGTGTCGTGCTGAATCCTGACATGGTTACATCCGAACACGCCTCCCCGCCAATGTGAAGTCACAATACCGGTCTTGCAACCCCTGATTTCTGAGCTTGGTTACATCCGAACACGCCTCCCGCCGATGGGAAGTTACAATACCGGTCTTGCAACCCCTGGTTTCTTAGCTTGGAGAGGGGAGTTCAGCATCACTATCCCGTTGAGGTGGTACTTTGTTGGTATTGGATCGGGGGAACAGTCTCTGCACCAACCTCACTCTGATCGAAGCAGGTCTTACTCGGGGCTCGGAAAACCTGGATGCCAATGCATCAGACGTATGAGTTAAGACTACTCGGTCTTCCAGGATCCAGCGAACCGATCAACCAACCCATACATGTCAACAATAATTGGAATTCAGAGAGAGAGAGAGAGAGAGAGAGAGAGAGAGAGAGAGAGGGGGGGGGAAGGAGGGGGGAAATATTGTGTAAGGGGGAAGGAGATGGGGGAGTGAGAGGGAGGGAGGAGAGAAAGAAAGAGCTGGATTCGAAATCAACCGTGGACATACGGAAGCAGATTGTTTTGCGTTAACTGTGATGGTATGAGTCGCCGGCCGTTCAGGAAGTGGTGGCAAATTACTGAACTGTAAAACTGGCGATTGAATCACAAACAGCCAATAAATGTTGACGTTTATTGCAACGTCCTGCATTTGGGCACGTAAGGCTGTCTAATTGAAAGAGGCAGACGGATAGACAGAGAGGGGGAGCGAGAGTAAACTTCTCTACCCTGGCGTCTTTTCAGAGTTAAATTAACTGGGGCAGATAGAGTAGGTCACTAACAACGCTCTGGGACAGGGAGTGAGAGGGGGGCAGCGTGGATACAGGTGCTGACACCACGTGACCAGATGGCACGGATAAGGAAGCCACGCTTTGATCCCCGCGGCCTGTTTGACACTCTTACTGAATGACACGGTCCTGGGTAACGGGGTCGCACCATTCCTCTCCCGTTACCGGCGTGTCGGTATTCAGTGTGATCGGGCCTGCAGTGGTGTGGGTGCGGCAGGGATGGCGTGTGGCAAATGGCGCATGCGCTTTTGGAAGGAGGATGTGAAGGGGTTGATGGAGACGGGTTCGCGCGCGTTTTTGTGTGCTGTGTGAACTGTGGTGGTGACCCTAGAACAGGTTAACTTTAAGAATAGGTGATATGGGGTGTGAGTTTCTTTATGGGGCCGTAGTTTCAGGGTCTTGCAATAGCATTTGTGATGATTACACACTGGGGAAAGTTGTCACAGTGTACTTCAGCGTTTTAGGGCCTCTGTAGTTCCTTACAGCTTGGAAACAGTATAAAATAACACAAAGTGCTAATGCAGTTGTACAGAACACAATTACGGAAAACTCAGGTGACTAGCCTTCATCAGCAAACAAATACACACACAAATTACGACATATCATGGAGAAGACGATACGGTGACTACAATAAGGCAAAATAACCGGATGAAAAGAATGAAAAAATGAACACAATGAAGAGAAAATGAAAAAAAAAGGGAAACAAATTAGCTACTTATCTCAGAATACTGTATCACAGTATTACCGCCTGTGATTCTGAGATAGGTAGAGCATTTGTTCATCTTGTCATTCTTCTAGTCCGGTTCTTATATAGTCGATGTGATGTCTTCTCTGTGATTATATGTTGTGTATGTATTTGTTTGCTGATGTGGGCTAGTCACCACAATGTCCCGTGTTTTCCGTAATTGTGTTCTGTAAAGCTGCATTACTTTGTATTAGTTTATATTGTTTACATTTCCACAACTTTACGGCTGTTCAACTGATTGTATTCGAAGAGCTTGGAGCGCTTCCGTCTGGGCATCAGGGTGGAGTCTGTTGGCAATGAAATACCTCAAACCCGCGGAGATTTTACTACAGTATTATAAACCTAATCTCACGGTCTGTTCTTGCTGTACTGAATCATGACCTGGCTACAGATGCCAAGTTCCAAACCTGTCTTGCACACCCAGCTGATTTACGAGCGTGGGGAGGAGGGTGTGAAATCTGCAAAACGGGCCCTTTGGAGACGTACTTGGGTACCGGGTGGAGAATAAAGTCTTTTCACTAACACTCCCCACGACAGATACAAACCCTTTTGGGGCTCAAACGACCTGAAAGTTAATGCAACGGACTTAACGAAATGTCTACCCTAGCTGGCTAACCAGCGCTCAACAAATACCCGAAGAAGTCAAATGTCTCCGCCGAAATAATCAAATATTGCTGCTCTGGTGTAAACAGGTATAACTCAAGTACTATAAAGCACACACAAAATACCGAAGGAAAGAAGAAGAATTAAGTCTTCCGGATAATTCACCAACCAAACAACTAAATCAATAGATTAGAATGTAGTGTTGATAAAATGGGCTTGTATATCTTTCGGAGCTCGCGATACAGAGAAATATTACATAGACGCGCTCAAAAGCAGTGTTTTTGCTCCCTTCTCATATGCATAGTGGCGAAGATTGATTGATTGATTCATTGATTTAGGAACCGACATCACAGCATTCGGGACATTCCCATAAGCGCTTCGTCCCCATCCTCAGCAGCCAGCGAAGAGTTCCATATGTATATGTATAGTGGCGAAGAAGACAGTTGAAACCTGCACATTATTTGTATTGTTCAGTCTGTTATATTATTCTTTGTCCTGAATCGACGAATGGTGATCTGTGACTGCTGGTCAGGCCAAAGGGCTAGCTGCCACATCCAGTCCATTTGCAATGTTGGATTTAAGAAATTAAATGTCTATAACCGCTGCTATCTTTGCTACAGTTGTTGCTAGTTATAATACTACCTGGCACTGCTACATCGAGAGGTTTTCCGGAAGGTTGTTATGGGAGCGAGGTTCTGCAAAGGACATGCTACTGAATGGATGAATGAGCACTGCTACTGCCACAGCTGCTGCCATTACTAGTAGTAATGCCATTGCAACTGTGGCTAGTATTGCTACTCCTATAACTGTCACGACTGTTGCTTCCTCTTCTACAATTAAACACTATTATTGCGAAACCTCATATAACTGTCATCGCTACTGCTGTTGCTACTATTACTACATGTGTCACTACCATTGCTACCCCAGACTACAAATGTTACTACTATTGCTACTTCTGAAGCTACTGGTAATAATGCCGCTAATAGTGTCACTATTATTGCTACCCCTGTACCAGTGCCTGTTACTGCTGCTTGGTGTGGACTTCCGCACCTCCTCCTCCTCTTCTAGTCACTACATAGTGAGGAAACAAAATCTATCTCTCCGCTAAAAGATACCTGGACAACTTAACACAACACGCATTCCCCCATAAGCCTCCAAGCACGCGGGATTAATGGGAGATTCCTGTTGAAAATAGCAGCACTGCATAATGAGCAATTTTCCAGAAAGCACGAGAGATTGGTTAGACTGAATCACGCATGCTGACTGAGTGGAATATTTGGCTGCACAACGTTGACGCTGTGGTGCGAGATAATAAAGATGTTATAAGTGAAGGCCACACGAAAACCAAGCTTGCCAAATCTTAGCTGCTTGCCAAATCTTAGCTGCTTGCCACAAAGTGTCACTTGGGCCCCAGGGAGGGAAAGCATTGCAACACTATAACCTGCCACACGTTTTGTAAGAGGCGATTAATGGGGTTTGGTCGTTGCAGTCGTCCATTGCTGCAATAGTCAGTGTTGTTTCCCCATAACTAGTCTTCCCATTGAGGCTAGGTGTCTTTTAAATGTCCTGACAAATGACGGTGATTTCTCCTCACATCCCCAAGGTTTAAGGTCTCCGCTATGATGCAGCCTGCCGAGATAGAGTCACGTCAAATCCCAAGAATGATGGTGAATAGTCAGTAGCTAAGCCTTGCTGCTTTATTGAAACTATTGATGCATGTTTAGCAGGATTGAAACAAGATCATCAGCACTTCCTAAATGCTCATTTCGTAGATGATTGAAAAAATCCAACGATGGGGTTTGAATAGCAAGAAGAAGAAGAACTCAAATACCATAGCTTGTTATTAATGTCGTAGAAGAAACTGCCCTGAAAGTTATCAGGCATTTTAAATGATTAAGTGCCATGGGTTTATAAATCATCTTATTCAAACTTCCCATAAGTGCCATGGGCTATATAAATTAAACTTTAGTTAAAATATCAATACAGTAGTTTTCCCTCTACAACCCCCTTTAATTGTGTATATAATACAACATGTCTGCTACCATATAACAAATTTTAAGTCATAAATGTGACACACAATTAGTGCCCATTTTCCGCCATCCATTTTGTTTGGTTGAAACCTACATGTTATTTGGCATGCATCTGTTCAACATACTTCTCCTGCAAATAGTGGGATGTTCGAGGGTGTCGGGTTCATACCCACTGAGACCTCCGGATCGACCTTATGGAGCGAGCTGCTGGAAATAGCAAAGGATAAGACCAAATAGCAAAGGATAGGACCAAATAACAAAGGATAGGACCTTCACATGAATTCAGCATGGTTGAATGGATAAGAGAGCTGGTTCTTAAACATCCGGTGTGCTGATGCCGAGGTAGAGGGTTCAACCCTTACACCGTTCAGCTGGACTAAAATGTTGACCTCTCGTCCTTGACTTTGGAACGTAAATTACAAGTACCTCTGAAATCGGAGTGGGTTCTCCTGTGGCGAGGGACACTTGTAATAGGGAAAACTAATCCACACGCAAAAATCAGTGCAGTGCACTAGAAGTAAAAGAACGTATATGGGCTATGCTTGAGTTTAAAGCGAGCGAACGTAAACAAAAAATGATTAGTTATGTGAAGATGTCATAATTCGCTAGAATTCAACTTGTTAAATGTTACACCTACTGGCATAACTGACAGCTGCTGTGACACAGAAGCCGGTGATCATGACAGCAAAACGTCTCTGCCTGACGAGTCCGTGGAAACATATGTCTCGTGTGGGTGAGATCATCAACGGCAAAGAATGTTTGTCAGTTGTTGCTGGATATTTAAACCATACAACTGTGCTTGCAAAGCAATGGCAAACTACTGAGCGTAATATTGCCAAAAAATCAACAGACAGCTGAAAGATGCTGCTGTTGACAGCGATGTCCTGTGAAGGATATGCGAATTTTTAAAAAAAAAAGCTGTGCTTGCAGAATGGCTTATGGGAAGACACAGAAAAATAGCAGTTCATGAGCGGTTATTGCTTCAACAGAGAGTCCTGAAAGGTTAAATCGCACCTGTTCTGCTGTACGGGGGGTTCTTCTTCTTCTACTTCTTCGTGTTGGCTTGAAAATTTTTAACCTTTTTTCCCAATTTTTTTTTTTTGTTTTTTTTCCTTTTTATTTAATTCCTTTTTTCCTTTCCGTT
>JACEFZ010012137.1:0-40813 GCA_014155875.1 Cepaea nemoralis
TAATCACACCCCTTCAAAGGCTGTGATAATGACGAACTTCTCTAATGCTGAGAGGGAACGCCTTATATTCGCCAATAGTAAACGTTTTGCTCATGTGGGGGAGAAAGAACGGATACTCCAGCCACTCAAAAGCACTTAGCTAGAGCGTTGCTGAAGACAACTAGTTGGAAATTCCACCTGGAATTCTAGATTAGTAGTAGTAGATGTCACAGTCTGGCTGCATCTACAAACTCGGTTGCTACGTTAGAAACAGATTAATTAGCAACTAAGGAGAGAAAATGCTGTCACTTCTCACAACAGAATAGAGGCATAGCGGAATGAGAGAATCTCAACCAATAAGTGCACCTCTAAATCTATGGTATTGACTACAGAAATGAGTCAAGGAAATATAATGGGAAATTGCTACTATCTGCAAACACAAGAGGCTTATTGGAAAGGTAGACCCTGTGTCCAACGCTAACCAAATCTGCACTAGTAGATTTTAGTCTTAACAAGTTCTGCAGTGGCTGCTTATACAGTTCACCCGGAAGTGATTGTCTTTGCTCCGGTGCTGGCCAAAAATGTTAACCCAGTTCCATATGCCAAGAATACTGTTGGAGAAAGTTGCTCAGTTAAATATACTCTCGCAGGATTATCATTCTCCTATGGCGAAGGGAAGGATGAAATTCTGATAAAGGTGAAAGATTGAGAGATACATGGAATACAACCATTCTCTCTAAACCTCATCTGGAAGTTGGCTTAATTGCAAAGCCATTACTTCACATAATGAATCTCTATGGAACATTCATACATTACGAAATGGTATGACTCAGAGAGATCATTTATCACAAACAGGAAATATAGTAAGGATGTCGGCGATGGAACACTGTCGGAGGTAAATAGAAGGGCAGTTCACAGATGAGTGGAGTCAGGAATCTTGATGCTCCCAGTGACTTAAAGGAACATAATGCAGGGCTTACTTCATGGTCTTTGCGTTTGCCACCAAATTCATCAACTGATGCAATGTTGGGGCAGATTTTTTTTTACAGGAAAAATCACTTAGTTCCAAATGTACTACTCTAGTTAGGGTAAAGGGAGACAGGGAGTAATTGACCAAACCACTTAAAGGATCTGGGAACTGTGGATTTCTGAGATTATCTGTCATGTCTATGAAAGATTTAAGAGAGGGGCCATGTGACATGATGGATCAGACCCCCACATTCCCAGCCCAACACATTCATAAAAATACTTTCGATTTGAGCGGCGTTTCCAGATAGAAGAGCTATTCTTGGAATAGTAAGTTCCAGAACGAGTTGGGGGAGGGCAGCGGTATAGGCGCTTGTCTTTTCATTGGCTAATACGTGGCAGATATATCTCCAGAGAACACTACTAACTAGGTCCTCTGTCAACTATCAAATTTGTCACATAACTATCCCAGACGAACCCCCAGTTATGTGACAAATTTGATAGTTGGCAAAGGACCTAGTTAGTAGTGATCTCTGGAGTTATATCTTGAATAATAACTATAAAAGATAAAGGATATGATTTTGCACGTTTATGTCTGGAGGTCTCTTAAATGAGATAATCATTCCCGCAATAGCCTTTTTGGAGAACCATTTTTCTTTGGCTCAACCCCCACTGTGACATTATTATGTATCTACACAGAAATTTATATAAGAAGAAAAAGGTTCCCTCAAGACCAAAATGAGATCTGGACTCTTAGCCCCTGTACAACTGAGGATCCATCTCACTCATGATAATGTTACCAGTGTGCTATTCGTCCGTCACATTAGATCTTCCCTTATTTATATATTATGTCAATATGACCTATATCAGTTGTCCAAGGACTTTAGATTTTAGGATTCAATATTAGTAGACACACTCAACAATAACTGTACATCACATTTGTTGAACAAGACATCTACATGACAGGTTCTTGACAAAGTGGAACACACATTCACAAGGAAATGTTTACACCAACCATTGTACAAGACATACATCATTAGATACTTGACAACATCTATACAGGACTTTTCACAATATTTGTAACCAACCATAGTAACTTAAGACAGCCACCAGAGACAATACTTGACAGCAACTGTACAAGACATTCTCCTGAGACTTGTACTTAAAACACTGATTCGTTAAATACACTTTATTGAGCTGACGGTGAGTCGAGTGATGACCATTCTTTCATCTCCTGGCATGTCAACACTTTAATAAATACATATAAAATGTACAAAATATGTCACACATGCATGTAGAGAAACATGATATACCACCTCCCCCTTTACTCCACCCACCCAATCACTAAACTCTCCTCCTCCTCCTCTCCAACTACAACACCGATTCTCTGCACCTATCATCAGTCTCTGTATCTGGGAAAGTTTCATTAAAATCCTACTTATGGGAAACTTATGGAAGGAACTACTGTTCTGGATCCGTTTGCACCCTGTTATTCTCAGCAATTGAGGTTGAAAAAGGTCCAGGTAGCAGATTTCCTGTAATAGGTCCCATGGCAGATCATTTCCTCTTGAGAACAGAATTGGTGGTGATAAAGTACCGAATCTCACTGTTGACCAGACTGTCTGTGAAAACTGTCACTGGGGACTTCACATATCTAGTCCACCTCACTTACTCTTCAAGTCTTCATTCTTAAACACTGTGTGAGCACCAGGCTGGAGATTAACCAAGACAAGTCCTAGCCAAACAATCCAGGGCACTAGTCCTTTCACCAGTCTTCTTGAATGGGGTTAACACCCAGAGACTTCTTGTTTTTGTTCTCAGATGATTCTGATAATTATGATCACTGTCAGGATCATTATAAGAGTCACTATACTTCTAATCATTGAAGTCTTCAGAACTATTCCTCTCCCTTTGACATTCAGCGGTTGGAGCTGAGATTAAATCCTCCAAGACATTCCTGTATTTTGGAATTCTAGGAAAATGAATAAGTGGTCCATTTGGGGCACAGGTTTAAAGGCTGGCAATTCAGATGGTGGTCATCTGTGATTTTCCCTAGGGTACTTATAGGGAGGTGGTTCTGGATTTAGGGACTACTGGTTAGTTGTCCCAGATGATATATGAAAGGCTCTCCACCATCCTTTTTGTTCTCTGTTATCCAGAGAACAATATATTACTGAATCTTTAAGGGCATTTTTGCGTCATCACATCACAAACTAGCGACTGCTCCTGGTGGAATCCCCGCTCAAACTGCTAGATTTTCAAATGTGCCCCAGTGAATAGCGTGGGCTGCCACGTATTAGCCAATGAAAAGACAAGCGCCTATACAGCTGCCCTCCCCCAACTCGTTCTGGAACTTACTATTCCAAGAATAGCTCTTCTATCTGGAAACGCCGCTCAAATCGAAAGTATTTTTATGAATGTGTCGGGCTGGGAATGTGGGGGTCTGATCCATTATGTCACACTGATGAGGACAACAGTTCTATAGTTGGTGCATAATTTCAGGCTGCCCTTTTTTGGTATTGTAATGAAGATAGTTCTCTTCCAATCTTTTGGCCATACACCATATTTCCATATAATTTTACATAATGCATGATAGATTTGTATGCTTTATTCTCCTCCCGCTTTAATAAGTTCAGCTGGTATCTCATCACATCATTACCATTCTTCAGGTTCTTTATTGCCCATATAATATAATCTAATGAGGGTTCAGGTTCTGTCTCTGCTGTCGTGGGCTCATGTATCTCATTCATATTCTCACTGTCACTCATATCATACATTCCACTGCAATACTCCTGCCATCTTTCTATAATTTGTCTAGATTCTTTTAAGGTATTTCCCATCTTGTCACAGATAACATTCATTTGAGGTTGAACATTTCTTGTCAATAACTTCATTTCTTTGAACATTTCGTAATCTCTTCCAGTCTTTTGATATTGCTCTATTCTGGTACAGCAATCTTGTAAATATTGATTGTTGTCCTTTCTTGTGTTCTTTCTTATTTCTCGAGTTAAAGATTTATACTTCATCCTGCTGTTATCGGATTCATCTACTTTCTATTTCAGCTCCCTTCGTTGTTTTATTAATTCTAACGTGTCTGATGTAATCCATGGCTTAAGTTGCTTTTTCTTGGTCGGAATTAAATCTTTGGCTGCAGTTATCAAGATATCTCTATCTTGTACTGCCAGTTCATCAGGTGTCATTTCCTCTTGTACAGACATCAAGACACCAAAAGGATTCCTTACTTCTACAGTGTATGCATCTGGTATTTTTGTGAGATTAAAACGAAGTGGCCTTGACCTCGGGTAAGCTTTTTGAGTTTTAATTTCAGATCTGCTTCTAATAACTGATGATCCGTATCACAGTCTGCACTTCGTAGGGTTTTTGCAGATGTTATGCTTGATCTCCATCTTCTTTGTATTAAAATAGAATCTATTTGATTTTTGGTAATACTGTCCGGGGACTTCCATGTGAAGAGTCTTCTTGGATGTTGTTTAAAAAGTGTGTTGGCTATCATCAACTCACTTTCTGTGCACAATTCAATTAATTTGTCACCTGCATCATTTCTGTTTCCCAATCCAAATTTTCCTAAAACGTGTCTCTCATTTTCAGCTCTTCCTGTACCTACTTTTTCATTAAAATCTCCCAGTATTATTGCTATATCATTATGACCAATCTTATTTAATGTGTCTTGCAGTGTATTGTAAACATCTTCGATTTCGTCCTCCTCTGCTGTTGAAGAAGGTGCATATATCTGTACGAGTGTTGTGTTTTTTGGACGGCCTTTAAGTTTAATAGTGAGGATTCTATCACTAACTGGGTTATATCCCAGTAAAGCTTTTGCAGTTGTTTTATCTAAACAAAATGCCACTCCACTCTGGCCTCCAACGTATGTACCAGAATGGATAGCATTCATAAATTGATGTAAATAGAAATAATAGGTGTCCCATTTAAACATTAAGTGATTTTTGTCAGAACTTACAAGAAAACGTTTCTGGTGCTCTCCATCCATTCATCATGATTGATTGATTGATTGATTGACTGATTGATTGATTGATTGATTGATTGATTGATTGATTGATTTAGGAATCGACATCACAGCATTCGGGGCATTCCCATAAGCGCTCCGTCCCCATCCTCAGCAGCCAGCGAAGAGTTCCAACACCAATAGTAACAGTAGCAATCTGATTATATATCCGTCTCGCCTTTACTCTGAGCGTTGAGCGTCGGCCAGACCCTCTCGTCACTCCTCGCTGTCTCATTCTTGCCAGACCATGGTAATCCATTTGCTCCTCCGAGGTGTACACGTGCTCCCACAAGGCCGCAACCACGTCTGCCTTGTCATGTATCAATACTCCACCAAGTTCTGCAGAGCCAGCCAATCTGTCCGCCTGTTCATTTCCCAGCACACCGGCATGCCCCGGAGAAAAGATCCAGGCAATGCTTGTCACCCGTGACCTTCGAAGCAAAGCAAGCCACTCCGCACGAAGCCTGCCCGTCCTCACCCTCGTCAGCATGCTTTCTGAGTCAGTTACTATTACGATGTGTGTGGGTGTCGTATTCTCCATCCAGCGGAGAGCCGTAATCACTGCCTCCACCTCCATTCTTAAGCTGGATGTTGTGGTATCATATGCCAGGCTCACCTGCACCAAACATCGACCATTAGCTTTGGCTATGAACCCCCAGCGACTTCTCTCACCTCTTGACACCGAACCAACTGTGTAAATAATCACATCACCCGAGTGAGCATTTTCCTGAATTAGTTGCTGGATTTCCACTTCCGTGGCCCCTGCTGGCCATTCCCTGCACTCCCGGCTTAATGTGATTAAAACTCTGCACAAGTCTGACTGCTCCGCTGGCACTCTGACCCACTCCTCTCCACGCCTAATGTTCTCCAAGGGGCACACCTGTCTGATCGTATCCTCCGCCTGAGCCATCCATGATTTCCCTCTTATTAGTCGCTGACCCTTAACTGCGTCCAGTGCCTCATGCAGTGGGTGGTCTGTGTCTGCAGCTACTCTGAGGTATCGCCTCATCACCTTGCATCACCTTGAGCCTACCAGCAACAATCGGCAGACCAAGGATGTAACGCATACACATTACTGGGGTGTCTCTGGTGCATCCCATAATGACCCGCATAACTTCGTTCTGTATGCGCTCTAACTTCACCAGCTGACTCTCTGAGACAGTGAGCAGTCCTAATCCATAATTAATGACTGAGAGGATCAAGTGCTGGTATAGTGTGAAAAGCATTCTCTGCTCTGTGTCCATTGCAGCCATAGTTTTAAGTGCACTGAGTCCCTTTTGAAATCTTGTCACAACCGTCTCTACATGGTAAATCATGTACCATCCATCATGTGCCATGCCGGTAAGCGTGGGCTAGTTATTTCGCTTGTGTTGTTTGTTGTTTGTCCATCAAGAATGATGATCACCATTCATTTCATCCAGTGGGGTTGAAAGTATGGAGCCGTGAGTTCTAAGATGGCCGATTAGGCCTATTTTGGCTTGAAATGTTCTTTGATAATGTGGACAAAGAATGCTTGACGTTTCTGGAGGAGGATTTCCTGCAGTGGTTTTTCTGTCCTGCCTTTTCTTCACAGCTCTTGCAGTCCTGGTTGCCTCACACATGACTGCACCCTTGCGTAATGATGCACGCCACGAATTTCGGTCTCTGGCTGCAGTCTCCCAGGTGTCATGATGAATTCCAAGATCATTCAGTGAGATTTTCAGAATATCTTTAAAGCGTTTCCTCTGGCCGCCTTGGGAGCGTTTACCATGATTCAACACGTACTAAAAAAATTCGTTTAGGAGTCTGTGATCTGTCATGCGAGTTAAGTGACCAGTCCAGCGAATCTGATTCTTCATTAGTAGACTGTGGATACTGGGCATGGATGCTCTTTGTAGTTTAAAGTAAACTTTAAACATGGAAGCCGCGGTAGCGTAGTGTCTAAACACCAACCTGTAGTCATGAGTTCGAATCTGCATCGGGGCGGATGTTTACAATTGGCCTGAGCTGCCTGGTCGTCCCTGCCTAAAATGGATATCCGGAAGTGGCTTGGGAATTAAAGGCGGCAGATGTGATAACTGACCACAACACCCAAAGAGCGCTGATTGGTCGATTCAAAATATGGGCCTGGCGCCGTACGCCCATTGCGACTCGAGGCGTATAAAACTGCCATCATCATCATCATCATCATCATCATCATCATCATCATCATCATCATCATCATTATCATCATCATCATCATCATCATCATTGTCATCATGGGGTGCAGAGGTATTTCCAAGGCACCAGGGCCAGGTTCTATACTGGTCAAGACCTACTTACACGTCCTCGCCGTGCGCCCTGGGCAACAGGTCCCTTCGGGGTCCTGGCTAAGATCAGTAGGATCGTTGAATCCCCCGAAGCCGAAGAGTATCTGCTTGCACGGCGAGGAACCTCCAGTCTGCACACCAATAAGCCAGACATGGAACAACGGATACTCACGCAAACCTCAGGTCCTGTACGGCATCGCACTGATGTTGGACAACAGGGTGTCTTCATCA
This sequence comes from Cepaea nemoralis, assembly GCA_014155875.1. NCBI lineage: Eukaryota > Metazoa > Mollusca > Gastropoda > Stylommatophora > Helicidae > Cepaea > Cepaea nemoralis. Next base: position 7,489 of record JACEFZ010012137.1, read on the forward strand.
GACATACAGGACTTCACGCTGGAGATCATAGCCAATGACTGCAAGCAAGCATCATCATCATGTTATTTCGGCGAGCAACATTGGCATGGTTATGATTTTGCTACGAGAACGAAGAACAAAACAAACAATTCTTATGTCGTTGTTATTTTAAAAAGTAATATTACTCATCTGTAATATGTAGTAGGAGCGTTCATTTAAATTCCAATCGTGCCGCACCGCGTAATTGTGTACGTTGAACATGGTCCTGTGATAAGTACTGACCAATGAATAAAAGAGTACGTGCTTATCGTCCCATGATGCATATATTCTGTTTCTGACCGTTGAGAAAATGGCCTGGTTGATCAAAATCCGTCCAAAGAAGCTCAAAGAGCGATGATTCAGTTTCTTCCATTTGAAGGATGTCGACCAGTGGACATTCATCGAAGAATGCAGGCAGCGTACGGTAACAAATGTGTGTCGAAGACAATAGTGATAGACTGGGCACGAATGTTTAGGAAAGGACATCAGTTCACGACAGATCTCCGACGGCCGGGTCAAGCGCATATTGTTGCAACAGAAACAAACCATCGCCAAAATCTATGCAGCAGTACAGATGAACCGTTGTCGAAGCATACGTTCGCTAGCGAAAGAATTTGATATGTCAATTGGGACAATTCAAAAGGTCGTTCGTAAGAAACTGCAATATGGGAAGGTGTGTTCATAGTGGGTACCACGGATTTTGACCGACCACCAAAAAGAGGAACGCATGGGATGGTGTTTGAACCACTTGCTGCGTTACAGAGTGGAGGGTGATGCATTTCTCTTCCGCATAGTGGTAGGCGATGAATCATGGCGTCACCACTTTGAGCCGAGCAGCAAAAAAAAAAGAGCATGCAATGGAAGCATGCTGGATCACCAAAAGCCAAAAAATTCAAGTTACAGGTTTCCGCTGGTAAGGTTATGCTGAGCGCATTTTTTGACCATGAAGTTCTATTGGTGGCCGACTTTAAAGAACATGGTATCTATAACAGAGTCGAATGAGTTTATTACAAAGGTTGTTTATTTCTTATAGATGACATCTGGACATGATATGGCGTCCACTCAGTTCTTGCTCTGTAAGTAAACTGAAACTTGACAACAAACTACGTCACGACTTGAGCATCTCCCTTCCCATTCTCTCCCGATGCTCAATCGTGCCGTAGCCTTTTCCCACCTAATACTAATACTCTACTTCTGTTACACCTCCCTATGTTTACTAAAGAATTTTTCTTGTAAAGGAAAAAATCTTTACTCCTAATCCCCTTACTCTATTCCCTCTTTTTCCTTACCTCTCACAGTTCTTCTAATCTTCCCCAAACCAACTCCAACTTAAGTAAATATTCTATTCTTTAATTCTTTCCCCCGCTATATAGTCATCCACTATACAGTTATATATTTCTGGCTCGTTCTTGGCTCCTTATTGTTCCTGTAGAAAATATACATATCATAAGAACAGCTCGTATAATCGTTATCGTACCTTTGACATTATAAAATTCCTCACTCTTCCACAACACAGGATGGACAGAAACAATGTAGTTAGAAAAAGTAAAGAAGCGGTGCGCACCGAGTGAGAAGTATAAAGAATGAATAATCAACATGACCACATTTACATACAGTAATGAATAGTTAACACACTCACATTTACCTCCCTTGTCAATAAAAAAAATTTTTGTAAAATAATTTTTTTTTAAATACATCTTATGAAATAGATCTTTGTTCTCTATAAATCAATTTGACATAAGTTTTCACAACACTTATATATTCAACATTTATATTGCCATCCACAATCTTTTCTATATTTCGTTATCTCATCTTTAACCACGAGCCCATGTTCATATTCTATGAACATTTTTAATATAATAAACGCTGGTTTTTCACAGCTCCTATATCTTGCCCCCATACATCCCATGATCTGCTTCTTTGTCCACCTATATATATCCCCGCTTATATGCTGCCATTCACAGTCTTCCCCCAACCTTATATCTTCATATAACGCTACTCCTATTTTACTAACACTTCATATCTATAAGAACCTCTTCAAGCAACTTAATATTCACAAAGAGAATATTTCTCTATATTATCCCTCAGTAGTTTTATTAACTCTTTTCTGAACGAAAGGCCTTAAACAAAGCCCCATGTATTTGAAAATTAAACTTACTTAACTAAATTTATAACCTATTCATTAACAATGTAACTTAATATACAAAACCACTCATTTAAGCGAAATAAAATCAAAACAAGACGTCATTCCCCCCAAATTATCCAAAGAAAAACACATTTTAAAATGACATAACATGCATTTTATCAAATCAGAATAAAATATTCTATTACCACCTATCACTATTGGTCTCTTTTACGGACCAATAGTTTGTACTCAAAATACTAGGAACACAATAATCCTATTTTAAATCAATTAATCAAATAACAACAATCATTTTACAAGACCAAATCAAGCAACAACAAAAAAAACATATTATATATGAGGCATTGAAACTCAGATTCAATAAAACAAATGTCTTCTCGCTAAAGAGAAGGTTTTCAAAAAAAAAATATAACTCCCTTCAAATTAACTACGTACAGTGGCCCATCCACATTGGCCTCCTATACGAATCAATGTAACACATATTTATTCCTACAATTCATTCGATTTTTATAATCGTGAAAACACAACGACTCACTGCCCAGTATATATATCTGTTATTTATAGACCAATATCCTAACTTAGAACAATATCTGTTCTCTCTACACAAAAAAATCAATAATCAACACTGACCTTACCATCGTTGATTCTTTCCCCTCACAACTTTCTATCTTTTTCTAGCCTAACTCCTAACACATCATAACATCCGGAATATCATCTTAAATAAGCACTGTAAACTACAGGTCAACTCATTTTATCTATTACTAATGTGGCGACTATTTCAATGTCAACTCAATGTACCAGCCATCATCTACTTATCAATTAACTTGTGGCTCGGCCTGCCAATTATTTCCCTTGGACCAAACATCACTATAACTTCTTAATCATTACCGTTAAACACGGCATTTCTTGCACCAATAAAAAAAACTTGTCTATTTGCTATAGAGTACATCCACCTACTGTACCAATACCTAATTTGTCCAATCTACGAAAAGTCAAGAAGTAAAAACATTAAATCAACCAGCAATTCTATCACAGAGAGAAAATATATATATGCCTCTCTCGAAACTACCTCTATATTAGTTATCTCACTGCTTAACTACTCCTCAAGACCATTTATAAAAAGTATCCATAGAAGCCTTTTTCAAACATTACTTTCATTTCCAAATCCTGAAACTTATAACTTGCTATCTGCAGTATTCTCTATCTATCTACCTCCTACGTTTCCACTTCTTCAATAACTCCAAGTTTCTTTGAATAAGTGCTAACTCTACATCAATATCCTCTTCCTCGTACAACTTATTAGTTTCTTCCATACTACTAATTGATTCTGACTTTTCATCCATTTCTTCTTCTTCGTCTGTATGTCTCTCGTTAGCAGCCGCTAATCTCTTCTGTTCAATATCCCATCTAATTTGTCTATCATTATTTCTTAAGGACCTTTCTAGTAGAGGCATATCTTCACCGCTTGTTGAATAATCTCTAATTCTCCTCTGTCTTTTCACTTCTCTATCTCTTTGTTTATCCATTCTTCTTTTCGTTGCTTGTCTAGTATTCTTAAATGGAGCACCTATTTCCTCTTCCATACTATCATAATGACTTTCATTCACAATTTCTTCTTCTATTGTTTTCAGTATCGTCTGTTCTTGAGTATCTTCGTAACCTGGAGTTGCTAGTAACTGATTTTGTGCTGGATCTTTTCTAAAACTTGGGGTTACTGTAGCTCCTCTGACGACTTGTTCATCTAAATATCTAGTGTCTGAATAATAATTATTATTATAATTATTATTTTCCATCTCATCCTCATCTCTTCTTAAGTGTTCAACGTGTGCCCTTGCCACATGTCCCGTGACCTGGTTCTTGATACTATACGACACATTACCTAGTTTTTCCAAAACGTAATAACCTGGGATCCAACGAGCATCAAACTTAGAGTTTCTTCTATGCTTCTTGTAATAAACTCTATCACCTACTTTAAACTCCTGTAATTTTGTATTTACATTTTTGTACTTTTTCTGTCTTTCCCTAGCTTTAATTATATTATTCTTTAATCTTACGTGTGCTTTATGCATTTCTTGTATTATGGTCTCTTGAAAGTCTTCCCCCATATATTTCCGTCTGGTTTTAATAGATTATCTATAGGTAGTATTGGTTCTCTCCCGTGTATTAAATAGAATGGTGAAAACCCCGTGCTCTCATTTTGATTTGTGCGAATAGCGCTAAGGGCAGGTCCTAAGAATAGATCCCAATCTTTTTCATGTTCATCAACAATCTTTGCTATAACGTCGTATAACGTCCCTATGTTGACGTTCGTTCTTAGCATTTGAAGAAGGTCTATAATATGAGGTCTTTATATGATTTATATTCAAATCTTTTAATAACTTTTCGAATTTTTTATTTACAAACTCTCTACCATTATCCGTAAGTATACTTTGTGGGCAACTAAATCTTGGTACGAAACTCTTGTAAAAAAATATTAATGACAGTAATCTGCGCTCTTATCTGGGATTGCATAAACTTCCGGCCAAAGACTGTAGACGTCTACTATATGAATTAAATACACGTTTCCTGACAATGTTCTAGGGTGAGGCCCCCGATATATCTAAACTAATCTTTTGCATTGGGAACTGAGGAATATCTGTATCTTGTAAGGGACACTTAATTGTTTTCATATTCCTTAACCTGCATTTTCACACGTATCTACATATTTGCAAGCAGATTTAAACAAGTTTGGCCAATCATATTTGCTCGTAAGTGCTTTCACCAATTTATCACGACCGAGATGTCCATTCTCATTGTGATATGCTTTTAAAACTTCATTTTCCAAATGTTTTGGAATATATTTCCTTAGCTGTTCGTTCCTTTCACACATATAGTATAACTGTCCATCCTCTTGTAAAACCAAATAATTCTTCTTATATTTGTTCTCCTCCGTTTCTCTTAATTTTTGTTATATTTGTAAGACTTTTGGATCCAATTCTTGTTCTTCTTTCATATTAAATTGTGCTAAATGTGGGTCTTCTGCTCTATGTTCAGACTCTTGATCCGATGGTAAACTCTCAAACTCTTCTCTATTTATTATGGCAGAATCTAATATATTTACTTGCCAGTTTCGGTCGTCTATCTCTGGTTCAGCTTCATCTTCTGTGTCTCCTGATGACTGTGGGTACGGGATCCTAGACAATAAATCAGCGCATGTGGTAATCCTACCTGGTATGTACTCAATTTTCGTGTTGTATCCCTGTAGATTCAATGCCATCGTCTGTATTTTCATGTTCTGCACTGGAGCTTCTAAAGGCATATGGTCAGTTCTAATAACAAAATTTGCGTTATGTAAGTAATAATTTAGTTTCTGAAGAGCATAATGAATAGCATAAGCTTCTTTTTCAATAGTCGTCCATTTCCGTTGCGACTTGCTAAGTTTATGAGATAAGAAGTAAATTGGTCTTTCATTTTTAACCCCTGGTATTCCAGATTCTTTTCCTTCATATGGTTGAACCAAACATGCTCCTATTGCATTGTCCGAAGCATCTGTATATAGTATTAACTGTTTGTTCAATTCTGGATGCGTCAATAGTGGTACCAGTGTTAAACTGTTTTTTAAAAACTCGAACGCTTTTTGACACTCATCATCCCACTTAAATCTAGCGTATTTGCCCGTTAAATTTGTAATAGGTTCTGCTATCTTTGAAAACGCTGGGACAAACCGCCTATAATACGCACGCACTTCTTTTACGTTAGTTGGAGGAGGTAACTCTTTAATAACTTTTATCTTGTCCTGGTCTGGTTTAATTCCGTCTCTATTTATTATATAACCCAAATATTTTGTTTCTGTCTTTAAAAACTGGCACTTACTAAGCATCAATTTAACGTCATGCACTCTTAATCTATCGAATACTAATCTAATATGTTTTAAATGATCATCCACATCTCCTGTCGTAAAAATCAGAATATCGTCTATATATGCTAATGCAAACTTTTGCATACCTTCTGATACTTCATTTATTAAGAGCATGTAGTGAGACGGCGCAGTTTTGACCCCAAAAGGCATTCGTAAATATTCGTAAGAACCTGCGTGTGTACAGAATGCACTTTTCTTTTGAGCATCTGGTGACATAGGGATACACCAGAATCCTGATCTTGCGTCTAACGTCGTGAAGAATGTAGAACCATTAAGCAGCCCCAAAATATCATCAATTACTGGCAGTGGGTACGCTACATTCTTAGTGATTTTGTTCAACGCCCTGTAGTCGCAGCAGAAGCGACTCGAACCATCAGGTTTGGCCACGATGACGACCGGAGATGACCATTCTGATTTCGACCTTGTTATTATCCCTGCTTTCAACATATCTTCTATTGCCTTTTCCACGATTTCTCTGTTTCTTAATGGAGTTCTATATGGCTTTAAACTAATTGTTGGATGGTCTCCCGTATCTATTTCCATTGGAACTGTTTTTGTCTTACCCAATTCCAAATCATTAATTGCAAATACATCCTGATTTTCTTTTTATAAATTGTTCTAATACTTCTTTATTTTCTGGCGGAGCTTTTAACTGTGCCAACAATTCTTGTTCCCTTGTCACTTTGTCTAGTGAATGTATTTGGGCTGTATTTCTTCTGGATGGATGGATCAATTCATCCATTTGTACGTTCCCTCTTCTTCCGCGTCGGCGTCTGTTATTAACTCTTTCACTAGAAGTTTCTGAATAACTTGTTCCCGACATTTCTACTCTATCCGTTGCCAATATGTCACTAATGTTATGTTCTAGTTTGGCTATTACACATCCTCTGTATAATTTGATTTCTCTACCTGTGTTGTTGATAATCATCACTGGAAAGGTTAAGTGTTTATCCAATGCTATTATTCCATCCGGAACTTCTAAACCAGGCTCATCAATTACTTCCTCTTGCAACTCAGTGATTCTGACTGTGTTTCCTGCCACATAATATGGGTTTCTCTTCAGCTTTGCTTGTATCAAATTAACCGACTGTGGTTTTAATGTCGTGGACATTTTAACTCTAACTAGTGCTGATATATGCATGTCTTCTTCCATATCTACATAGACGTCCTTGAATTTTAATTTATGTAAATCAAAGAAAAGTCTTACTCCATTTTTTATTAAAAAATCTCTTCCTACCAGCATGTTTCTATTTAAATCTTTCACTACATGAAAAAGATGTCTTACGTTGATCCCTCCTAACTTAAAATTGATCATTGTTTGTCCAATTACTTGTAAATTATGTCCTGTAACAGAGTGAAGATTATTATGACTCTTAAATATTCTACAATTTCTCATTATTTTATATAAAAAACTTTCGTTAATTACACTAACCTGAGCTCCTGAATCAATTAATGTACGAACTCTATATTTTCCTATTTCTATTATACACGAACTATGATCTGTTGTCTTCACTGTAAACTGTTTGATTTCATCTAATTGAGAGCACTCTCTACTCGTCTTGTTATATCTGTTATTAAAATATTCTTTACATCTTGGGACCTTGTTATTTACCCTCCCACCACAGGTCCTATTTAGTAGGTAGGGTGGCGGTTTTCCTGCGTTCTTGTACCTGTAAAATTTCTGTGTCTATCTTCCACATTCCTATTGCCACTTCTACTTTGTATATTCGACTGGACACGCCTGTTTCCACAAAAACGAGACACATGTCCGCGTTGACCACAAAACCAACAGACTATATTTGTGTTGTTTGTTTTACCTCCTGTCTCACTTGTAGGATACCTCATTTGTCTTCTTTCATCATAAGCATTTCTATTAGTACCTTGCAACGTCTGTATACTTCCTCTCCTACTCCATCCGAACCTTGTTTGTCCTATTTCCATAGGCTCCTCAACTCTATCTTCTCGACTAGTTCCTATTTCTCGTCCTGTTCCCAATCTAAATCTACGTCTCAAATTTTCTTCTTGTACCGCGATATCTACAGCTTGTGATAACCTCTCAGGGTTTTCCCTCATCAGCTTAAACTTCAAACCATCGGATTTTATGCCATCTACAAAAATTCCGACTAACATCCTCTCCACCTCTTCTCCTCGTACATTATGTCCTAAGAATGCCTCTTCAGCCAGGTTAATCAACCTATCGCTGAACAATTGTACCGTCTCTCCGTTGTTTTGTTTAGCCTGTCTCAACACCGAAAATGCATGTTGTGGATCCGTTATTTCCGCGTACTTACGTGCTAGGTCTTCTTTAAATTGTTCCCATGTCTCATCTACTCTAGCCTCTAACTTTCTTCTTATATGATCCGAAACCGGTTCTGTTGCCGCCTGATACGCAAGTCTCATTGTCTCTTCATCTGTTGCCGACACCAAATACGCATATTTTTCTATGGAAGTGATCCATTTCTTAAACTCTCTGGCCTGTCCACTAAACTTAACAATTTCGGTTGCCATTCCCTGTTGTTTTATTACCGTATGAAGTCTACCTACCGCTGTTCCTACCCCCGTCAAAACTTGTGCCAAGGAGTCTTGTTCCGCCATGCTGAAATATTATTATACAGACCAAGCAAACAATTTCACATTGTAACTTGCTAATTTAAGAAATACAAATCACATATACACCAATAACAGTTCGACCAGTTAATAGGATTACAGATTACCCTACTCTTGTTTCCCGATCCAAGCAAGACGTATTCTTCTAGGTTCGCCGTCAGGTCAAATTCAAACGCCAGGAGTCTGTACTAGTTGAAATGCTCCTCCAATCGATCACGTTTCAGGTATCATCAGGTAGTTAGGGAGTTTCTTCTTCTCCACGTCTCAGTAACTTCAACACCTGGTTGGGTCCCTACCAGACTTCCGCCTTCTTTTCACCCGATGACAGGGCACATCAAAGCGACGTCTTGAGAACGACTCACACGCAACAGAGCCCAAAAGGATTAGCGAGCGGCTCTCATTTGTAGTGGAGCCCCGAGATAGTCTGACACGTCAACAAAACATGGGCCAATCCATGAAGGAATGAGGTATTTAGCTGCCGTCTTGATTGTCTTTAAACAACGTTCCTTTTTCTATCACAACTCAGTTGTTAGCGAGCTCAAAACAAAACTTATTAACATTGTCCATAATATTTTGATTTGATGACACGAGTTGTCCGAATTTATCAGTATTCTGGAAAAATTTTGAGTAAGTCTTAAAGTTTATTATTAATTTCTGCAAATTTTCTTTGAGGCGAGGCTGAACTTGATTGTGCTATTGAAAAATTCTTGCTCACCTGAAACAACGATCAGACTGGATTGACCTTCAGCAAAACTCTTGCTCGCTCAAGACAACGATTAAACTGGCTTGACCTTCAGCAAAACTCCTGCTCGCTCAAGACAACGATTAACTGGCTTGACCTTCAGCAAAACTCCCGCTCGCTCGAGACAACGATTAAACTGGCTTGACCTTCAGCAAAACTCCTGTTCGCTCGAGACAACGATTAACTGACTTGACCTTCAGCAAAACTCCTGACACGTCCGCTAGATGAATGGATAAGAGGATTGTGTTTACAGTTGATGCTCGCCGGTTTGATGACAATCGCAGGCGCTGCAACCCGTTATGGCAAGTTGGTTTTCATTCTTCTCCTGACGCCAATTAAATTTTGACAGCAAGTCCGTGCAGTGAGAATCCTACAAAACTTGAAAAAGACTTACAGACAACCACCCCTGGCCGGGCTTTTGGCTGCTGTAATTCTCACATACGAGTTATTGGCCATTCTTAACTTCGCTTTTCCTTTTAACATAAACATAGACTCGTGCCGAAATTCTGTCTTTGGGTACTTGACGTAAACAGTACGCGATCTCCTATGTTCACCTTGGATAGCATGTTGTGATTCCGCGACGACACTCCAAATTCGTATCCTGGTTCTAAGGCTCCATTTCTGACTGTATAACAGAGTCGAATGAGTTTATTAAAAAGGTTGTTTATTTCTTATAGATGACATCTGGACATGATATGGCGTCCACTCAGTTCTTGCTCTGTAAGTAAACTGAAACTTGACAACAAACTACGTCACGACTTGAGCATCTCCCTTCCCATTCTCTCCCGATGCTCAATCGTGCCGTAGCCTTTTCCCACCTAATACTAATACTCTACTTCTGTTACATATCAACATCAACTCAGCCCACTACTTGGAAACACTAGACAAGCTGCAAAAAGCCAACAAGATTAAACGACCCGGCATACTTTCTCGCGGCGTGATTTTGTTGCATGATAATGCTCGTCCGCATGTTGCAAAGATTGTGCAGGAAGCATTAGCTTGAAAGAGTGGGAAATTCTGCAACATCCAGCATATAGTTCTGATTTGTCAGCATGTGATTTTCATTTATTCGGACCTCTAAAAACAGCTCTCATGGGGTAATGATTTCACACAGAGGCAGACGTAATGATCGCGGTCAACTTTTGGTTCAGTGAGCAACCACAATTATTTTTTTGCGGACGGCATTCGCCGCCTACCTAAGCAATGGGATGCTTGCCTGAATGCCTACGGCGACTTTGTTTGATCAACCCATGGTGCATATGTCATTCAAAATGAATGCTTCGTTTAATACTACCACACCTGTTAATGTTTCTTTCATGCTTTTGTAATAAAGCCAATGGAACGGGTTTCAAATGAACGACCCTTATACAAAGAGAGGGCAGTTTTCGACACGATTTTGACATGTTCCTTCTTTTTCGCTTCAGCAGCAGCATTCAAAGACATGTAGCTGATGTTGTTCATAATTACAGAAACACTCTAAGCGTGGAAAGAAACAGATTGCCCTAACAACACCGCACCCTCCCAATCTTATTTAGTCTCTGTGAACCCTAACAACACCGCACCCTCCCAATCTTATTTAGTCTCTGTGAACCCTAACAACACCGCACCCTCCCAATCTTATTTAGTCTCTGTGAACGACTAGTAGTTAGACAAGGCAAGAGTTATTTATGCATGACAGTGTTTGAAAGCATTATAATGCTGACATGTGGCCAAATATATTTTGGTAAGTGTATTTATGGGCTTAATTTATTGACAAGCATTTAATCTTCCTCACCCTCCTCTTCATCTTTGTAATCTTCGTGTTCTCATCACTCCGCGTTGACAAAGACAGAGGGACACTCATCCCCGGTTCTAAATGGAGCATTTTTGGTTGTTGAAATGTGACATCTATAAAATGTGTTTTTGGTATGTATTTTGGAGTGTCTAGAACGAATTAATTGGATTTACATTGATTCACATGGAAATAATTGCCTCGTTGTTCGTCTGTTTCGGGTTTCGTCGATTGTTTTCGGAGGGATTATAGACGGAAACCGAGGTTTGACTGTATTTTTAATGCGCCAAAGGTGTTCACAGGTAATTCTAAAAGGCTCCTTTATCTGGGAATACTAGAAATGTGATCTACCATTTCAATATACCTAGTTATATTTGTGTTTACTGGTTTTTCAGTGCCTCATTGACAGCAGCCAGTCCCTGTTTTCAATAACATGTTGAATGAAAGATTTGTACGGTAAAGGATAACCCATGTCAGATACTGCCTTTGGAGTGCGAAGTGTTGCAGCTTCACATATTCACGGTGTACCGAGACAGTTTTCTTCCTCACCGCCTTTCCTTCCAAGAATATTCTCAAGACATTCCGAGAAGTGTCTGGTGCCCATTTTGTGAAGCTGGGTTGATCACAGAGCCGTGTTGGTCAGAAGAAAGAATTTTGACACTGTCTTGGCAAACACCATTTAGCCAAATTACGCTGAGAAAAATGTGTGAATGACAACGATAATAATAATGGTATAGGTAGCGATTATGGTAATTATAACAGCGATAACAACGATAGTAACGATAACAACGATGATAAAGTGAGCTTTGATGGTAAACAATAATAACGAGGAATGTGATAACAATAATCGTAACAATACCAACCATCATGACGGTAACAACAATGTTAACGATAACCGCGATGACATAACGATGGTAACGATAACATCGATGATCGTGACGATAACATCGATGGTAATACGACTGTACCGATAATAACACAAATGGTAGTTCAAACAACGACTGTAGAGATAATAACACAGATAGTTACAACAGCAACGACTGTAGCGATAAGACCGATGGTAACAACCACAACGAGTATACTGATAAGACCTATGGTAGCAACAACAACGACTGTAGCGATAAGACCTATGGTAGCAACAACAACGACTATACTGATAAGACCTATGGTAGCAACAACAACGACTGTAGCGATAATAACACCGACGGTAACGACAGAAAACGAGAGTATCTACAACAACTGTGGCGATAACACCGAGTATTAACGATAACAACGACTATCACAATAACAGAGAGAAGAACTGCTGTAGGATAACAGCGAGTTTTAATGATATCTAGGCGAGGGGTCATGTGATATTCTGTGAGTTATCAATTCACGGTTTGTTAGACATCTGTAAATAAGGTAGTCAGTCATTGCTTTCCTTCGTGGCAGCGACCATACTGGTCGGAGATAGTAGGTATTCACCCTATAAAGTATAAAGACATCCTCTGCCTACTGTAGCGATCTTGAGACTATAACCAACAATTACCTAACTATTGCACTCCAGGTCAATTCACCACCTATTAGGGAAGGGGCTGAGTAGTCTCGCGGTATGGTGTCCGCCTCGAGTGCTGGAAGTCTTGGGTTCAAGCCCCGGTGAGGACCGGGATGTGTTTTTTGTGGTCTTCTAGTAACAAAATGTCCCCTGGTCTCTAGGTAGTGAGATCGGACCTCCATGTGTATTGTTGCGCACGTAAAAAATTCCTTGGCTGTTGGAAATCGAAAAAGAGTAGCTTAACGGCGCTGCCCGAGCAATATTTCGAGTTAAAAATCTACCCAAAGTATGTCAGGATCCTCACCGGTGCTACGGAGTTCATGCACTGAGCTGAGATTCTCTGGACTCAGGCTTGAGTTAGGAGTAGAACGGAGCACTTATAGGTTACAACCATGTGCCGTGATGTTGATCCGTCGACTAATCTAAACTAAACTAAACCTATTAAGTGGATTCTTTGTTCATCATCATCAAATGAATTGCCTATAAGCGTGAGCGTTTTATATTACCCTGCAAGGTACATCCATCGGGTACTCTACCTTGCCCAAAGGTGACCCACTGGCTAGCGGGGGAAAGGAGGTACCTTACTTCAAAATGTGCAGATATTGCAGCTCTGGTTTAAACAGGTGCAACAACAACGACGGCGACGGCGACGACGACGAGGACGACGCGCCGAAAACAACAACAACAACAACGACAATAATAACAATAACAACAACAACAACAGCAGCAGCAGCAGCAAAAAACAACAACAGTAGCAGCAACAACAGCAACAACAACAGCAACAACACCACCAGCAACAACAACAACAACAACAACATGTTTGTTTCCATGTTGCTTTCTTTCCAAAACTTTCCGCTTACACACACGGTCAATCCTATTTTACAACTACTTCAACGATGGATCATACGTTTACACTTATGGTTCAAATATTCCAAGAAGGACGATGCACCCACGTTCACACTTGTCAGAGTCTTGCTTTCAGCAATAACACAGGCTCGTAATCACCAACAAGTGTGATACAAACACGGTCACAGAATAACTTGACGTGACACGCTACAACTACAATTCAAACACTTTATTCACACATCTCACTCATCACAACCATTACATGCATCGTACAATTACAATGACGATGCAATAATACATTCAATAGATATATCGATACAATGTATACAACTCACAGGCGCACAGTTTCCTATTATTCACACAGGCGTTCTCTCTATTCGCGTTCATACACTCAAGTATACGAGCACCATTCATTCCGTCTGTCTTGTCCAACGCTCCCAAGCCGTCTGCCCGCTAACCACTGTGAGTCTCGCTAGTGGGGGTTGCGTCCCTGCGTGGACTGCATGATCCATGCATTCACCGACTGGCTATTCCTGCCACAGTGTGGTTAGTGTCGCTCACAGTTGGACCCCTGGCCGTACTCGCCAGGCGTCGTTGACGACGACGCGGTAGAACTAATGGGGAGATTATGACAGGAATCAACACCCACATTATATTTTAACCCCCTATCATTATCCTGGAGAATCCACAAGATTCCGTCCACCACACTCCCTCAGTTTATGGACACCTCTCTCTCTCTCTCTCTCTCTCTCTCTCTCTCTCTCTCTCTCTCTCTCTCTCTCTCTCTCTCTCTCTCTCTCTCTCTCTCTCTCATATCACTGGATCATGCCCCCTCTAATTCTTCCCCAACACAACATACTCAACACTCTAGCTTCTAAAAATTAATAAAAATTAATTTATTACAAGAAAAGTGTAATGGATGCTAGAAGTGTATGCGAAGAATGTGTGTCGTATACTATAATGTGTGTAGAATCGGACCATCAGATTAGGAGCCAAGTCAGATCATCCTAGCAAGGTTACACCACAGCACGTTAGCTCAGCACATAAAGACCTCACCGAGCGATGTGTCTCTCCTGCCAGTCGCTGACTTTCTCTGGTAGCTACTTGGTAATCCATATACATGATCATCCGAAATAGATACAGTCTATAGTTTAACACTGATCATGGATCGGTTACATACTGCATACTATAAGTCCCTATAGTTCTTAAATGTGCCAATCCCTGTACTGTGAAAATAGGTATCACTGTTATTGGTAACACACTTGATTCTATCTATTGTCTAGATTATCACAAACACAATGTCCCTTGTAATATTGCACTTTAATCTACAACTCCATGTGAATGCTACGTTTAGTGTTCCTTTTTAATCCCTAGTGTTCATTTGATATGTGGTGTAAAAACGAACATCACCCATCCTAGGTGTAACCTATCATACAGGAATCGTTAATATGGTTTTGCTCAACTGAGCCATGTTCTGGTGGACCCTCCTGATATGGGCCCAGCATAAACACTATTGTATAAACTTTCTTCTCTGAAGTTAGTCATCTTATTAAAACATTGACTGTTCTTCTTGTGTTGTTCCTACCCGGAGTAGAACTTCATCAAAACCAGTGTAGAACTTCCTTGTAACTGGCGGGGAACCTGTTAGAGAAATAACACACCTGGTGAGAGCACTAGTCACTGACCTTACTAGCTGAGTGTAGGTCTACGGCCTCGCTCAGATATTTATCAGCGAACTAAACTCTGTCATGGAGCCGAGGAGCTCATCACCTTGGTCCGAATTAGGATAAGACAAGGAAATACCAATAGACAGAGTGCAGAACCCCTGTAGGCACCCCACTGGAAGATCCTACCATTGGACATTTCCCCTATCTCCCAACCCATCCTCAATCTCTCCAAATATCACTCCACTACACTATTCTCACTAGCAGAGCTAATTACCATATCACCCTAGCTAGATTTTACAATGCAGCTGCCTACAGTCGCCGACACTCTTTTACTACCTAACCACAACGCAACACACTACGTTAAAGTCCTAAACTCTAAGTATCACCAGTCTATCCTACATTAATTATACCTAAATACAATCTATGGAGTACCGTATGTAACACTGCTTTACTCCTGAATCACATCTACATTTTGCCATGACAGGCACGTGTATATTAAATTTAATTAATCTCGAACACGGTAGATGTTTTCCAAATTCATACAGAGCTAGCGAAACACCGGCTGCTTAGGCCAACTCTCTCGTTAACAATCGCTGCAACAAGTTAGGTTTTTCAAACTGTCTTGGATTGTTCTAGTGATGTCCTTTGATGTCAACACCAGATGGTCCCAAGGGCAGACTGTCCATTTCCCTAACATCATAGGAATTTTCGTCTCCCTGTTCCCCAACTAAAGGTGTTCTCAGGGGCAGACAATCCGTCCCTAACTTCACAAGAAGAGTTATTCCCCTTTTCTACTCCGAATACAACACGCTTTTCTCTCAACGACTACATCAAACAATGCCGATAGATTCTTCGTTTCCTAGGGAACTTTCAAATACCAGAGCTTCCTTTGATCCGACGTGAATGTTTCTGTACTATTACAAACAATTGCAGCCTTGAAAACAGGCTGTCTCTGTTAGTTTTTTCATCTGATCGTTAACTACAGTGGTATTCGTGACAGCCACCAAGAGTTGAATTCCCTGCTAGCCTATCAGCCTGTTTATTCCCCTACATCCTCGCATGGCCAGGGCAAAATATCCATACAATTCTCACAATCTGTGACGTCTGAAGCGACAAGAGTCATTCCACACGAAACATTCCTGTCTCCACCTTACTAAGCATACTCTTTGAATCCGTAATTAATACAACGTGTTTTGCTGTAGTCTCCTCTAGCCAACATAATGCCGCTGTTACTGCCTCCACCTCCATTCTCATATTGAAGGTCGTAGTCTCATGTGCCAGACTCTACTTTTTCAAGACTCGTCCATTAGCTTTGGCAATAAAGCGCCAACCACTACGTCTGTTTCTCACCACTGACCCATCTTTGATGACTATGTCACCTTGATGTGTGTTGCTCTGGATCAGCTGTTGCACTTCAAACTCAGTGCGACCCGCTGTCCATTCTCTGCACTCACGACCCAGTGTTATTATTACACTGTGCCAGTCCGTCATGTCTTCCGGAACTTCAACCCACTCTCTTCCGCGATTGATGGTCTCTAGATCACACACCTGACGTATAGAAAGTTCTGCCTGTGCCATCCAGGACCTGCCTCGTCTTAGTCTATGACCCTTGACCATATCAATGGCTGCATGCAGCGGGTGATCCCTATATGCAGCAACTCTCAGGTACCATTTGCCCTGAAGGACCCTATGTCTATCCGTAATTGTTGGTAGCGGCAGGATATGCCTCATACAGAAAGACATGTTAGTCAGTTTAGAATTACCTTGGTAGACAATCGACATTACTGTGCGAATATGTGTATAGTTCAGCTTGAAGGAGTTATCCCGTTATTTCACTTTATGTTGTGTGATTTCTGCAGTATGTACCTGACGAGATACAACGAAATATGCCAGGCAAAGATCGTGCAATCTATTGTTTGTGTCTTCGTTATTCAAAAACAACGATATTAACGACAACAGTGACTGTAGCGATAACACCAATATTAGCGACAGACAACGATGGTAACTACAACAATGACTGTAGAGAAAATAACAACGATGGTAGTAACAACAACGACCGTAGCGATAATAACACCGATGGTAGCGACAACTACCAAATGTAGCCATAGGAACGATGGTAGCGACAACAACGACTGTAGAGATGATAATAACAATGGTAAGAACAAAAACGACTCTAGCTATAAAACCTATGGTAGCAACAATATCGATGATAACAAAACAACGACTGTAGCGATAACAACACCATGCTGGCGACAACAACGACTGTACAGAAAATAACACCGAAAGTAACGACAACAACGACTGCGGCGATAAGACCGATGGTAGCGACAACTTCGATGGTAACGACAACAACGACTGTAAAGATAATAACACCGATGTTAACGGCAACAACGACTTTAGAGATAATAACACCAATGGTAACAACAACAACGACTGTAGCGATAATAACACCGATAGTAGCTCAACAATGACTGTAGCGAGAAGACCGATGGTAGCGACAACATTGATGGTGACTACAACAACGACTGTAGCGATAATAAACCGATAGTAGCGACAAAAATGTCTGTAGCTATAATAACACCGATAGTCTAGACAACACCGATGGTAACTACAACAACGACTGTAGCGACAACACCGAGTATTAACGATAACAGCGATGGTAACGATAACAGCGACAAGAACTGCTGCAGTGTAACAGCGAGTATTCATGATATCTGGGTCAGGGGTCATGTGATATTATGTGAGTTATCGGTTCACAGTGTGCTAGACATATGTAAATAAGCTAGTCAGTCATTCCTTTCCTTCTTGGCCTCGACCAGGGAAGGTCGGGGACAGTAGGTATTCACCCTATAAAGAAATCCTCTGCCTACTGTAGGGAACTTGAGACTATAACCAACAACTATCTGTCGGTTGAACTCCAGCTCATTGTACTACCTATTAAGTGGTTTCATGTTCATCACCATCACATGAATTGCCTATAAGCTTGGGCGTTTCACGCTGCCCTGCTAGGTAGGCTTATGGGTTCTCCACCTTGCTCAAAGGAGACCCATAGGATAGCGGGGGAAAGGATCGAAATGTGCAAATATCGCAGCCCTGATTTAACCAGGTGCAACATAATTATGTCAACAACAACAACAACAACAACAACAACAACAACAACATAAACAAACCTAGAAGACGACCTAAACATGAATCAGTAACAATGTTACATCTCCTTTACAGGATGTTGCCATCAACCTCCGACTGATTTTCTGTAAAATTTTACGATCCGTAGTTTGCCATTGAAAAGTCAACAAGAAGTCTAACTTAATGCCAGTTTGGGAATTGAACGCCTTACATCGTCATCAGTGCAACGGAAGTTTAAGAGTGAGCGCACTGGCTACTTATGAATAAGTAGTGCATTAATGAGAAAATACAACTCTTAGAATGGCTCTATTCATATGGTACAACATAACACCATTGTGCAATGTCCATCAAACAACACACAATTATAAATATCGTAGCTGCATGACAACAACATTAATCTGCAAAACCTATACATCAAATGAGATGTCTTGTCTTGCGTATCCTTGTCTATATTCTTCTCTTACGCTGTCGGTTCTCTAGTCTTGTTTTCGCGAGTCTTGTCTTGCATTGTTTGTTTGGTTGTTTTTTTTTTTTTTTCTCTAGTCTTGTCTTTCATTGTCTTTTCTCTAGTCTTATCTTGCATTGTCTTTTCTCTAGTTTTGACCTGTGTTGTCTATTCTCTAGTCTGACCGTCTATTGTTGTTGTTGTTTTTGTTTTTTTTTGGTTTTTTTGTAGTCTTGTTTTATATAGGCAAGTCTTCCATTGTTGTTTCTCTAATTTTGTTTTCGATGCTTTTGTCTTGCATTGTCTTTTTTTTACTCTTGTCTTTTCTCTAGTTTTAGCTTTTCTTGTCTAGCATTGTCTTTTCTCTATTCTTGTCTTGCATTGTCTTTTCTCTATTCTTGTCTTTCATTGTCTTTTCCCTACTCTTGTCTTATATTGTTTTTCTATAGTCTTGTTTTCCATTGCCTTCTCTCTAGTCTTGTCTTTAAGCTATTGAAGATTAAATGGCAAGACAAGATCCCAGACACTGAAGTTCTAGAAAGAGCGTCCGTGCCCAGTATCCACACTTTACTAATGAAGAATCAGATTCGCTGGACTGGTCACTTAACTGGCATGCCAGATCACAGGCTCCCTAAACGACTTTTTAACGGCGAGCTGCGTTGTGGTAAACGCTCACAACGCGGCCAGAGGAAACGTTTTAAAGACACTCTCGCTGAAAGCTTTTAGAATTGATCTTGACACCTGGGAGACTGCTGTCAAAGACCGTGGCGTACATCATTACGCAAGAGTACGGACATGTGTGAAGGAACCAGGACTGTAAGAGATGTGAAGAAGAGGCTGGACAGAAAAGCCACTGCATGAGATTCTCCTCCTGAAGCGTCAAGCATTCTTTGGCCACATTATCAAAGAACATTTCGAGCCAAAATAGGCATTATCAGCGAAAGTAGAACTCACAGTTCCATACTTTCAACCCCACTGATTGAAATGAATGATCATCATCATTCTTGATGGTCAAACAACACATGCCCGCTGTCACGGTTCTGGGGTTTATGTGGGCTAATGTAGGATTCTTCGGCTAATGACTGTATACCCTAACAGGACAGCACACTTCATGTTAGTCCATAAACAAGTCTCTCACACTATATGAGGAGAACGACAACGCCTTTATTGTCGGCAAGCATCAGAATACGATCTTGAATGATGAGGACACTCGAGTCTTCAGGCTCTCGCATACTACTCTCATTCTCGCAATGAGCTCACAAATCATACCTGCATATGTGGCTGTACTGTTAGGCAACTGAGTGTGATGTCGCCTGCATTGGTGGTGTCATGATGTCTAGGTACAAGTCAGATGGCCCAACCTCCTCGCCGTGTTCTAATGTCGTTACGTGTGGATAATATCTACAGACGTGTATCGAGCATGATATTTGACTGCAACTCCAACAACCATTGACAATATGGGAAACTATCTTCCTATGTCTAAACTGTTGAAGGAATCTACGACGATCTTTTCTGTGTGTACGCTGATGGTGGAAGCTGCTGGCCGAACGCCTAAACCTACCGTCTAGTGTAGAAGCTGGTGATAGAATGCCCCAAAACTACAGTTGGGTTGTTATCCTACGTACCGTGTGACGTGGCATTTGTTTGTAAGTGCCACATTGTGCACCTTTCTAAGAGTTTCCTATTTCTAAATATTGATGCACTCGCTCATCAATTTAACTCATCTACGCTGTCATCAGCTCCATGACACCCGCGACGCATCTTTCAAATGTCTGACCTATCAGATGTCGATGGTACATGACATGCTTACCGTGTTTGTAACGTGTAACGTGGAATCAGGCTTCGATTCCGGAGAGGGAGCATAAGAAACGGCTACCATATCCAAGGAAGGCAGCAGGCGCGGCAACTTACTCACTCCCGGCACGGTGACGAAAAATAACAATACGGGACTCTATCCAGACCCCGTAATTGGAATGAGTACACCTCAGACCCTTTAACGAGAATTTATTGGAGGGTAAATCTGGTTCCAGCTGTCGCGGTAATTCCAGCTCCAATAGTGTATATTAAAGTTGTTGCAATCAGAAAGCTGGTAGTTGGATCTGGAGTGTTCAAAGCAGGCTTCGGCTGCCTGAATAATGGTGCATGGAATAATGGAATAGGACCTCGGTTCTATTTTGTTGGTTTTCGGAACTACAGGTAATGATTAACAGTGACAAATATTTGTATTGCGGCATTAGCGGTGAAATTCATGGATCGCCGCAAAAAGCGAAAGTATTTGGGGGTGGGGCGGAATAGTTTTCATTAAACAAGAACGAAAGTCAGAGTCGTATGGACGATCAGACACCGTCGTAGTTCTGACCATAGACCGATGCCGACTAGCAACCTCAGTGGGGAAAGCGAAACTGAAACAAAATGGAATATACCTTGGATACTAAATCCATTGCGTATAAAGTCCGAATAATTTGCAAGGTGTCACTACATGCTTGGTCCAGACACATTTTCTACGGCTCTAAGCTGAGGGATATGGCTGAACGCTTCTAAGTCAATATCCCCCAGTTGTGAGGTCCTGGCCGTTACTCATCCTCTGCTGCATGGAGGTGAGATGCTGAGCCAGCAGCATCTGCAACCTACCTTGTGCCTTACGTCTGTGAAGACGGCAAGTGCCACTACTGAGTGGGCATTAATGATGAAAAAAAAAGCGTCCCAGTCAGTATCTAAAGCTCATTGAGTAAGCGTTATCAAAGATGGAAAAGCATCCCATTGGCACGAAATGGAATATTGCTTGGCTAGCAAATCCATTACATGGAAGTCTGAAGCAAAAGCTCTCTGTGTGGATGTTGTCTGCATATTGGTCCCTCCTGGTCTTCGGAGGAGCAGCCTGTGGTGAACGGAGGGCTCAATATACGGAAGTGAGGCTAAGCAACCATTGCAGGACGTGACGATTCCTAGGGTGAGCCCAGTACCAGAGCGCTATGTGTCGGCTCTGCAATTATGGAAGCCTCCTTGGATGGCAGAGAATGCCCATGGTCTGCCTCTGCCTTTCCTTGAGGGCCGACCTGGGTGTCTCCGCTTGTTCTAGGTGGGTCAGCTGGGATAGGGATAACACCACAACTGTAAGAGTCGAGAAAGCGACCCAGAAGCACGAATCAGAATACAGGTTGGCTAGCAAACCCATTTCGGTGAAAGTCCGAACCGAAAGCTTGCTGAGTGGATGTTATCTGCAGTCTGACCTCACCTGGGTTACGTGGGGAGCGGCCTGTGGCAAACGATATGCCCAATATACGAAAGTGAGGCTAAGCAGCCAGGTATAGGCCGTGAGGATTCCTTGGGTGATCCCAGTAACAGTGCGCTATGTGTCAGCTCTGTAATTATGGAAGCCTTCTTGGATGGTGGGCCCATTGTCTAGCCTTGCCTTTCCTTGAGGGTTGACCGGGATGTCTTCGGCCGTTCTAATTTGACCAGCTGGGATGTAGATGACACCACAACAATGAGAGTCCAATGTCCGCCTCAGAGTAAGTGTCATCGTCTTGCTCATGTCTAGGTATCTGAGCTCGGGTTCAGACAGGCAACAATAACTCCGTTAAATATACTATTCAACATTTATTGTATTTCCATATACAGTGCGTTGGCGCAGTGGGTTAATAATTCCGCTCTTTATGCATATCACAGATAGTGAACATCATCACACATAATTATTATAAACATTCTAGCAAACTATCTAGCCTATGTATATATATATATCTATCGATATCTATTGAGTCCCTCTAAGGCAGGCCCTGTTGTCTCTCTGAAGTCCGTCTGTCCTCTGCCGGTCCACACGTGTCCCAATCCGACACGGGTGGTAACTCTGTCCGAGTTCCTCGTGGACCCCGCAATAGGCGGGCCACATCAGTGTCCACGGAACCATGGACTCAATGACCAGTCCTTCGAGAAGGTTCTAGATTACTCTGGCCTTGGAGTGACTAACTTCTATCCCTTGGGCGGGAGTTGCAGCCCTTTAATTAATATCTATAAATGTGAGGCGGTGACAGTAAGAGTGGAATATCCTTTGAAACACTCGGGAAGGTTAACCAGGTCAACAAATGTCCGCGAAAGTCTGATGTGTCGGCCAAAAGGCGCACGTAAAGTAGCTCTGCTGTAAACAAGCACAACACAATAACGTCAGAGTGAGAGTCTGAAGGAAAAAAAGCTACGGATGAACGCAGAAGAAGAATAAAGTGTAGTATCAGCACTTGATCTTGCCAGGGCAACTAGCTGAGGCAGTTGCCCGAATGACTAATAGGGATGTGGGGACCTGATGGGATGGTTCCGGTACTTGGAGGTACAGAGAGCCCTTATTTAAAAAAAAAAATTCTCGATTTAGGAAAAGTTATTAAAAACAATATCCACCTCAATAGGAACACATGTATTTAAAACGGAGATAAGGGACATAACACTATAACATAAATTTTTTGAAGGTACATTACTAAAAGGATTAAAAATGTGTTATATGATTTAATACATGTAATAGTTACGATAAACTTTTATTAAAAATGTTTTATAAAATTAACTAGAAATGTATAAAATATAATTGTAAGGGATACAAATTTTATGCTGCTTTTTCAAGGATTTGTAAAAGATAATGGTTTTGTTTCATAAAGATGAGAATTTAATAATGCAGATTTGTTATCGCCCTCCATGTTACATTATATGTTTATTTTTTTGTTCTTTCAAAACAGAATATCTAAACAGTTGTAGCAATTTTTGTCAGGCCTGTCAAAGGCTTAATACACTCAATATCACCTTTCTGAACCCTTGGCTAAAGTATAAGTGTAGAATCTGCGCTTGACCTTGCCAGGGCCACATGCAGATGCGGTCATCCTAATGACACAATGACATAAGACGCTGATGGGTGCCTCCGACCCCTTTCAGAACCACTGACCCCTGTAACAAAAGATTCTTAATTTTGAGCACTTGTTTGTTTTACGGCATTTTGATCTCTCTCTCTCTCTCTCTCTCTCTCTCTCTCTCTCTCTCTCTCTCTCTCTCTCTCTCTCTCTCTCTCTCTCTCTCTTCTCTCTCTCTCTCTCTCTTCTCTCTCTCTCTCTCTTCTCTCTCTTCTCTCTCTCTCTTCTCTCTCTCTCTCTCTCTCTCTCTCTCTCTCTCTCTCTCTCTCTCTCTCTCTCTTGTTCTCTCAGAATACACGCCTACCTGTTTCAGTCTAATTGGTAAAATGGGGCGCTTGTTGGGTGATATACCGTGAATTGTTTAAACTGGAAGAAATATAGTTTCAGAGAAATTTTCTTTGTTTTTTTAAATAAGTGCTCGCTGATCCCCCAAGGGCCAGAGCCGCCCAATCAGGTCCCCATGTCCCAATGTGTCATTAGGATTCTTATTCTCTTATCTTAGACATATAATAACAGACGATGGCAGAAGTGAAATGGAAATCAAAAAGAGAATAGGATAGACCAAAAATGCTTTCAACGGCGTGAAATTAGTATTAATATCTAGAGAGATTAATAACGCATTAAAAACGAGAATTGTCAAATGCTACGTATATTCAACGCTCCAGTATGGCGCGGAAGCCTGGACATTGAACAAGCAACTAGAATGTCGCATGGAAGTCCTGGAGATGTAGATATACAGACGAATAGGTCGTATTTCATAGAAACAAAAACAATCAAATGCAGAGATCCTAGAAAAAGTGGGAATGAAGAGAGAGTTGATTAAAGAAATAAAGAGGAGACAAGTGAAATATTTTGGCCACGTAAAAAGACATGATACTCTTATAAAAACCATACTGGAAGGCAAGGTTGAGGGCAAGCTAGCAAGAAGTAGACAACGATACAAATGGGAGGATAACATCAAGAGATGGACGAACATCAGCCTGACAGAATGTACAGTCAAGGCGAGAGACAGACGGTGTTGGAGATCCTTTGCAGCCAACCTCCATTGCGGAGACGGCACCTGATTGATTGATTGATTGAGACAGGGATTTGTAATGTCTCCAGATCTGTTTTCCCTGCACAATGAAAGTATTTTCAGAAGTATAGAAGGCATGGAAGGAATCATCATTGGGGGACATAACATCAATAATTTTAGATACGCGGATGGTACATTATTGACTGCTGACAATGAGCAGGATCTGCAACATTTAATAGATGAGATCGTTTCACGCAGTGAACAACTTGGGTTAGAATTACATTGTAAGAAGACACAGATTATGGTCGTCACTGAGAAGAAGGAAATGTCACAATGTAATATACAAGTAAATGGGAATATGATTAAATAAATGAATCGGTACAATTATCTCGGAACAGTCATAACATCTGATGGGAGATGAATTGAAGAGATTAGAACAAGAATCGCCATGGCGAAGGCAGCCTTTTACATGAATGAAAAACATACTGACCAATGAAATGATGTAATTTTTAACGAGAAAAAGAGTGTTGAGGTTCTCCATAGAACCTGTGCTTTTGTATGGATGTGAAGCGTGGACATGGAGTAGACAAGCTGAGTAACATCTGATGGCTTTGGAAATGTGGTTTCTGAGGTGAATGCAAAGAATACCATGGACAGACAGAAAAATTAATGACCAAGTTCTACAAGAAACAAATGAAAACTAAGCTAATTAGAGAAATTAGACGTAGACAGTCAAAATGTTTTGGGCATGTTATGAACTTTGTGACAACTGGCAAGATCGATGGTAAGAGAACAAGCGGAGGGCAGAGAAATAAATACCTGGATGGCTTGGCCACGTTGTATGGTCGAGATAAGAACACTGAGCTGATCCACGACTCTGGAGATCGAGTGACATGGCCAAACGTGACCCTCCACGCTTACCTGCATGGCACATGATGGTGATGTTGCTCATTATTACATAAACAATGTAATCAGCGTGGATGAACAATGATTACGATAACAACAATGTTAACGATAACCGTGATGACTTGCGATGGTAACGACAACAACAACTGTAGTGATAATAACACCGATGATAACAACAACGGTTGTAGCGATAAGACGGGTGGTAGCGACACCACCGATGGTAGCGACAACAACGACTGTAGAGATAATAACACCGATGGTAACAACAATAACGACTGTAGAGATAATAACACCGATGGTAACGACAACAAAGACTGTAGTGGTATGATCGATGGTAGTGACAACAACAATATTAACGACAACAGCGACTGTAGCGATAACAACACCATGCTGGCGACAACAACGACTTACAGAAAATAAGACCGAAAGAAAGATGAGACCGATGGTAGCGACAACTTCGATGGTAGCGACATAAACGACTTTACAGATAATAACACCAATGGTAGCAACAACAACGACTGTATGGATAATAACACTGATGGTAGCTCAACAACGATGGTAACTACAACAACGAATGTAGCGACAACACCGATATTAGCGACAGACAACGATGGTAACTACAACAACGACTGTAGCACAACACCGAGTATTAACGATAACAGCGATGGTAACGATAACAGCGATAAGAACTGCTACAGTGTAACAGCGAGTATTAATGATATCTGGGTCAGGGGTCATGTGATATTCTGTGAGTTATCGGTTCACGGTGTGCTATACATATGTAAATAAGTTAGTCAGTCATTCCTTTCCTTCTTGGCCTCGACCATACAGGTCGGGGATAGTAGGTATTCATCCTATAAAGAAATCATCTGCCTACTGTAGGGAACTTGAGACTATAACCAACAACTATCTGTCGGTTGAACTCCAGCTCCTTGTACCACCTATTAAGTGGTTTCAATGTTCATCATCATCACATGAAATGCCTATATGCGTGGGCGTTTCACGCTGCCCTGCTAGGTAGGCTTATGGGGTTCTCCACCTTGCTCAAAGGTGACCCATAGGCTAGCGGGGGAAAGGGTGTACCTACCATCAAAATGTGCAGATATCGCAGCCCTGATTTAAACAGGTGCAACATAATTATGTCAACAACAACAACAACAACAACAACATAAACAAACCTAGAAGACGACCTAAACATGAATCAGTAACAATGTTATATCTCCTTTACAGGATGTTGCCATAAACCCCCGACTGATTTTCTATAAAATTTTACATTCAGTTGTGTGCTATTAGTTTGTGATAGAAAAGTCAACATTGAAGTCCAACTTAATGCCAGTTAAAGAATTAAACGTCTTACATCGCCATCAGTGCACCGGAAGTTTAAAAGTGAGCGCACCGAC
The DNA here is from genome assembly GCA_014155875.1 of Cepaea nemoralis. Lineage (NCBI taxonomy): Eukaryota > Metazoa > Mollusca > Gastropoda > Stylommatophora > Helicidae > Cepaea > Cepaea nemoralis. Next base: position 34,493 of record JACEFZ010012137.1, read on the forward strand.
TGCTTATGAATAAGTAGTGCATTAATGAGAAAATACAACTCTTAGAAAGGCTCTATTCGTATGGTAAAACATAACACCATTGTGCAATGTCCATCAAACAACACACAATTATAAACATCGTAGCTGCATGACAACAACATTAATCTGCAAAACCTATACATCAAATGAGATGTCTTGTCTTGCGTATCCTTGTCTATATTCTTCTCTTACGCTGTCGGTTCTCTAGTCTTGTTTTCGCGAGTCTTGTCTTGCATTGCTTGTTTTTTGTTTTTTTTTTCTCTAGCTTTGTCTTTCATTGCCTTTTCTCTAGTCTTGTCTTGCATTGTCTTTTCTCTGGTTTTGACCTGTGTTGTATTTTCTCTAGTCGTATCGTCTACTGTTTTTTGTTTTGTTTGTTTTCTTTTTTTTTTCTTTTTTTTGTAATCTTGTTTTATATAGGCAAGTCTTCCATTGTTGTGTCTCTAGTTTTGTTTTAGATGCTTTTCTTTTGCATGTTCTTTTCTGTACTCTTGTCTTTTCTCTAGTTTTCGCGAGTCTTGCATTGTTTCTTTTCCCTACTCTTGTCTTATATTGTTTTTTTCTACAGTCTTGTCTTCCATTGCGTTCTCTCTAGTTTTGTCTTTAAGCTATTGAAGATTAAATGGCAAGACTAGATCCCAGACACTAAAGTTCTAGAAAGAGCGTCCATGCCCAGTATCCACACTCTACTAATGAAGAATCAGATTCGCTGGGCTCGTCACTTAACTCGCATGCCAGATCACAGGCTCCCTAAACGAATTTTTTACGACGAGCTGCGTTGTGGTAACCTCTCACAACGCGGCCAGAGGAAACGCTTTAAAGACACTCTCGCTGAAAGCTTTTAGAATTGATCTTGACACCTGGGAGACTGCTGTCAAAGACCGAAATTCGTGGCGTACATCATTACGCAAGGGTGCGGACACTTGTGAAGCAACCAGGACTGCAAGAGCTATGAAGAAGAGGCTGGACAGAAAAACCACTGCAGGAGATTCCCCTCCTGGAACGTCAAGCATTCTTTGGCCACATTGTCAAAGAACATTTCGAGGCAAAATAGGTCTCATCAGCCATCTTAGAACTCACAGCTCCATACTTTCAACCCCACTGGTTGAAATGAATGATCATCATCGTTCTTGATGGCCAAACAACACATGCGACGCATCTTTCAAATGTCTGACCTATCAGATGTCGATGGTACATAACATGGTTACCGTGTTTGTAACGGGTAACGGGGAATCATGCTTCGATTCCGGAGAAGGAGTATGAGAAACGGCTACCATATCCAAGGAAGGCAGCAGGCGCGCAACTTACTCACTCCCGGCACGGTGACGAAAAATAACAATACGGGACTCTATCGAGACTCCGTAATTGGAATGAGTACACTTAAGACCCTTTAACGAGAATCTATTGGAGAGCAAGTCTGGTGCCAGCAGCCGCGGTAATTCCAGCTCTAATATTGTATATTAAAATTGTTGCAATCAAAAAGCTAGTAGTTGGATCTGGAGTGTTAAAAGCAGGCTTCGGCTGCCTGAATAAGGGTGCGTGGAATAATGGAATAGGACCTCGGATGTATTTTGTTGGTTTTTGGAACTAGAGGTAATGATTAACAGTGACAAACGGGGGCATTCGTATTGCGGCATTAGCTATGAAATTCTTGGATCGCTGTAAAAAGCGAAAGATTTCTGCAGTATGTACCTGACGAGATACAACGAAATATGCCAGGCAAAGATCGTGCAATCTATTGTTTGTGTCTTCGTTATTCAAAAACAACGATATTAACGACAAAAGTGACTGTAGCGACAACCCAATATTTGCGACAGACAACGATGGTAAATAACAATGATTTGAGAAAAATAACAACGATGGTAGTAACCAAACGACCGTAGGGTAATAACACCGATGTAGCGACACACCAAATGTAGTCATAGGAACGATGGTAGCGACAACAACGACTGTAGAGATGATAATAAAAATGGTAAGAACAAAAAAGACTCTAGCTATAAAACCTATGGTAGCAACAATATCGATGATAACAAAACAACGACTGTACAGAAAATAACACCGAAAGTAACGACAACAACGACTGCGGCGATAAGACCGATGATAGCGACAACTTCGATGGTAACGACAACAACGACTGTAAAGATAACAACACCGATGTTAACGGCAACAACGACTTTTAGAGATATAACACCAATGGTACACAACAAAAACGACTGTAGCGATAATAAAACCGATAGTAGCTCACAATGACTGTAGCGAGAGACCGATGGTAACGACAACATTGATGGTGAATAACAACAACGACTGTAACGATAATAAACCGATAGTAGCGACAAAAATGTCTGTAGCTATAATAACACCGATAGTCTAGACAACACCGATGGTAACTACAACAACGACTGTAGCGACAACACCGAGTATTTAACGATAACAGCGATGGTAACGTAACAGCGACAAGAACTGCTGTAGTGTAACAGCGAGTATTCATGATATCTGGGTCAGGGGTCATGTGATATTATGTGAGTTATCGGTTCACAGTGTGGTAGACATACTGTAAATAGCTAGTCAGTCAATTCCTTTCCTTCTTGGCCTCGACCAGGGAAGGTCGGGGACAGTAGGTATTCACCCTATAAAGAAATCCTCTGCCTACTGTAGGGAACTTGAGACTATAACCAACAACTATCTGTCGGTTGAACTCCAGCTCATTGTACTACCTATTAAGTGGTTTCATGTTCATCACCATCACATGAATTGCCTATAAGCGTGGGCGTTTCACGCTGCCCTGCTAGGTAGGCTTATGGGGTTCTCCACCTTGCTCAAAGGAGACCCATAGGATAGCGGGGGAAAGGATCGAAATGTGCAAATATCGCAGCCCTGATTTAACCAGGTGCAACATAATTATGTCAACAACAACAACAACAACCAACAACAACAAACATAAACAAACCTAGAAGACGACCTAAACATGAATCAGTAACAATGTTACATCTCCTTTACAGGATGTTGCCATCAACCTCCGACTGATTTTCTGTAAAATTTTACGATCCGTAGTTTGCCATTGAAAAGTCACAAGAAGTCTAACTTAATGCCAGTTTGGGAATTGAACGCCTTACATCGTCATCAGTGCAACAGAAGTTTAAGAGTGAGCGCACCGACTGCTTAATGAATAAGTAGTGCATTAATGAGAAAATACAACTCTTAGAATGGCTCTATTCGTATGGTAAAACATAACACCATTGTGCAATAGTCCATCAAACAACACACAATTATAAATATCGTAGCTGCATGACAACAACATTAATCTGCAAAACCTATACATCAAATGAGATGTCTTGTCTTGCGTATCCTTGTCTATATTCTTCTCTTACGCTGTCGGTTCTCTAGTCTTGTTTTCGCGAGTCTTGTCTTGCACTGTTTGTTTTTTTTCTCTAGTCTCGTCTTTCATTGTCTTTTCTCTAGTCTTGTCTTGCATTGTCTTTTCTCTAGTTTTGACCTGTGTTGTCTTTTCTCTAGTCTTATCGTCTATTGTATTTTTGTTTTTTCTTGTTTTGTTTTTTTTTTTTTGGTAGTCTTGTTTTATATAGGCAAGTCTTCCATTGTTGTTTCTCTAGTTTTGTTTTCGATGCTTTTGTCTTGCATTGTCTTTTCTTTACTCTTGTCTTTTCTCTAGTTTTAGCTTTTCTTGTCTAGCATTGTCTTTTCTCTATTCTTGTCTTGCATTGTCTTTTCTCTATTCTTGTCTTTCATTGTCTTTTCCCTACTCTTGTCTTATATTGTTTTTCTATAGTCTTGTTTTCCATTGCCTTCTCTCTAGTCTTGTCTTTAAGCTATTGAAGATTAAATGGCAAGACAAGATCCCAGACACTGAAGTTCTAGAAAGAGCGTCCGTGCCCAGTATCCACACTTTACTAATGAAGAATCAGATTCGCTGGACTGGTCACTTAACTGGCATGCCAGATCACAGGCTCCCTAAACGACTTTTTAACGGCGAGCTGCGTTGTGGTAAACGCTCACAACGCGGCCAGAGGAAACGTTTTAAAGACACTCTCGCTGAAAGCTTTTAGAATTGATCTTGACACCTGGGAGACTGCTGTCAAAGACCGTGGCGTACATCATTACGCAAGAGTACGGACATGTGTGAAGGAACCAGGACTGTAAGAGATGTGAAGAAGAGGCTGGACAGAAAAGCCACTGCATGAGATTCTCCTCCTGAAGCGTCAAGCATTCTTTGGCCACATTATCAAAGAACATTTCGAGCCAAAATAGGCATTATCAGTGAAAGTAGAACTCACAGTTCCATACTTTCAACCCCACTAATTGAAATGAATGATCATCATCATTCTTGATGGTCAAACAACACATGCCCGCTGTCACGGTTCTGGGGTTTATGTGGGCTAATGTAGGATTCTTCGGCTAATGACTGTATACCCTAACAGGACAGCACACTTCATGTTAGTCCATAAACAAGTCTCTCACACTATATGAGGAGAACGACAACGCCTTTATTGTCGGCAAGCATCAGAATACGATCTTGAATGATGAGGACACTCGAGTCTTCAGGCTCTCGCATACTACTCTCATTCTCGCAATGAGCTCACAAATCATACCTGCATATGTGGCTGTACTGTTAGGCAACTGAGTGTGATGTCGCCTGCATTGGTGGTGTCATGATGTCTAGGTACAAGTCAGATGGCCCAACCTCCTCGCCGTGTTCTAATGTCGTTACGTGTGGATAATATCTACAGACGTGTATCGAGCATGATATTTGACTGCAACTCCAACAACCATTGACAATATGGGAAACTATCTTCCTATGTCTAAACTGTTGAAGGAATCTACGACGATCTTTTCTGTGTGTACGCTGATGGTGCAAGCTGGTGGTCGAACGCCTAAACCTACCGTCTAGTGTAGAAGCTGGTGATAGAATGCCCCAAAACTACAGTTGGGTTGTTATCCTACGTACCGTGTGACGTGGCATTTGTTTGTAAGTGCCACATTGTGCACCTTTCTAAGAGTTTCCTATTTCTAAATATTGATGCACTCGCTCATCAATTTAACTCATCTACGCTGTCATCAGCTCCATGACACCCGCGACGCATCTTTCAAATGTCTGACCTATCAGATGTCGATGATACATGACATGCTTACCGTTTTTGTAACGTGGTAACGGGGAATCAGGCTTCGATTCCGGAGAGGGAGCATAAGAGAACGGCTACCATATCCAAGGAAGGCAGCAGGCGCGCAACTTACTCACTCCCGGCACGGTGACGAAAAATAACAATACGGGACTCTATCCAGACACCCGTAATTGGAATGAGTACACTCAGACCCTTTAACGAGAATCTAGTGGAGAGGTAAATCATGGTGCCAGCAGTCGCGGTAATTCCAGCTCCAATAGTGTATATTAAAGTTGTTGCAATCAAAAAGCTAGGTAGTTGGATCTGGAGTGTTCAAAGCAGGCTTCGGCTGCCTGAATAATGGTGCATGGATTAATGGAATAGGACCTCGGTTCTATTTTGTTGGATTTCGGAACTAGAGGTAATGATTAACAGTGACAAACGGGGGCATTCGTATTGCGGCATTAGAGGTGAAATTCTTGGATCGCCGCAAAAAGCGAAATGCTATTTGGGGGGGGACAAATAGTTTTCATTAAACAAGAACGAAAGTCAGAGTCGTATGGACGATCAGACACCGTCGTAGTTCTGACCATAAACCGATGCCGACTAGCACCTCAGTGGGGTTGAAGCGAAACTGAAATCAAAATGGAATATACCTTGGATACTAAATCCATTGCGTATAAAGTCCGAATAATTTGCAAGGTGTCACTACATGCTTGGTCCAGACTATATTTTCTACTGCTCTAAGCTAGAGGGATATGGCTGAACGCTTCTAAGTCAATATCCCCCAGTTGTGAGGGCCTGGCCGTTACGCATCCTCTGCTGCATGGAGGTGAGATGCTGAGACAGCAGCATCTGCAACCCTACCTTGTGCCTTACGTCTGTGAAGACGGCAAGTGCCACTACTGTGTGGGCATTAATGATGAAAAAAAAGCGTCCAGTCAGTATCTAAAGCTCATTGAGTAAGCGTTATCAAAGATGGAAAAGCGTCCCATTGGCACGAAATGGAATATTGCTTGGCTAGCAAATCCATTACGTGGAAGTCTGAAGCGAAAGCTCTCTGTGTGGATGTTGTCTGCATATTGGTCCCTCCTGGTCTTCGGAGGAGCAGCCTGTGGTGAACGGAGGTCTCAATATACGGAAGTGAGGCTAAGCAACCATTGCAGGACGTGACGACCAGGGGGAC
>JACEFZ010012138.1:0-22307 GCA_014155875.1 Cepaea nemoralis
AAAAAAAAAAAAAAAAGAAAAATTAAAAAAGAATTAAAATGAAAAAATTCCCGGGACCTTAAAAAGTAAAAGGTTTTAAAAAAAAAAAATTAGCAGCGCAAAAGGAATTTAAAAAATTTTAGAAGCAGCAGGGGGCCCGGGCACAAATAGGTACCAGATAAAAACTAACCACAAAAAAATGATGCACAGAAAAATGGAAAAGAAAAAAGAGTCCAACCCATGTAATCGAGGCAGAGGAATAACAGAATCCATGAGAATCTGGATATATGAAGCTAAAATAAACGGGCACTCTTCCCCTGTCGCTTCCCCTGGACCCCGCAATACAAGAGGAATAGGATGTGATGACACCGCAGGTAAAGGGGAATATAATTAGACGACACAGCAAGGTACAAGAGGAATAGGATGTGATGACATCGTACGGTACAAGGGGAACAGTATGTGATGACACCGCAAGGTACACGAGGAACAGGATGAGATGACACTGTACGGTACAAGAGGAACAAGTTGATGTAGTGAGAAATATCAAAACACCAATTATAATCGGCATGATCATTTGTCTTGCCAAATGACGCAGACGTTCATGTCTCTCCCCACACCTGACACTGGGTGCTCTGATTCTGCTCCTCTAATGGCAACCCTCCACGATGCCTTCTTAGTTCACACAGTATTCCCTTGCTCTGTCTCCGCCTCCTTTTCCGCGATTATTGCAGTGGTTACGATGTTCTCCGGTATCTGTCTTGTCCTTGTCTGACTAAAGAACGATATATGCCTCTTGTGCATAATTGCCTATAATGGTCTAGCTTCATTAGCCTTTCCATTGACTGGTTATCAGTAGTACTTGCTGCCCAGGGTATCCGCAACATTCCTCTATGAAACCACATTGCTGCTGCCTCAAAGCTCTTCCTAACTTGATGGTTGGCAATCGGAGAATCACTGTCATAGTATATAAGGAGCAGTGCAGTTAACTAGAATAGCATAGAACAGTTATTTATAGAAGAGAGGTTAGGAAAATTGTAAACACGTTTAGATCGCCAGAGTCGTGGATCAGCTCCGTATTGTTGTCTCGACCATGTCTGTCTGTCTGCCTGTCTGCCTTTCTGTCTATTTATCACGTGCTCTGTTTGTCACCTATACAAGAGACACATATACATATTAATACATTTATTATGAAATAATAAGTATTAATAAACATGAGCACAACTCGCGAACTATCTTTGGGGAAATGCCCTCCAGAAATCATATTTGTTGTGAGAATTGACCAGTACAATTCTGTGTCAACAACCTCCATTTCGTCAGGGGACACAGTCAATATTTGGCGAGAATAAACTTCGTTCAGATGCACACAATCATATATTATTACTTACACATATAACCTACAATCATATACTATTACTTACACATATAACGTGCAATCATAACAATGTTCACTTCTGATAGCATATGTTATTTTAAATTTGTTTGAAGAGATTCATATTATCAACGAAATCCGAATGTCTCCATATGCTGTGATCTCCACGAATAATAACAGGAGCGTTAGAGCTTTATACACAGTCCGGCGTGGGTGTGTTGTCAGTTGGGTATCAAGCTAATTATTTGGTAATATAGTGGGAGAGCCATCCCCACATCTTAATTAGTCGAATCTAGATTTACATGTAATGATTCTATTGTGTCTGTGCCTTCTGTGAATTCGATTATCTTCTTTTGAGTAGATGGCTAAATGAAAATATACCTTAGGAATCTTCGATTCCTTAGAAAGCCACAACTTTTCATGTCAGGAAGACTGATATTTTCAGGATAAATATTTTTTTTCTATGAGTGTCAATTTTAGTTTTTATCATCATCATGTGACGTGTGTAACACTACCATTCATTTGATCCAAGATCTTACATGACATCATTAGTGATCCAAATACCATTTTCTTCAAGTCCAGCCCATCACCAGTTACTTGGACATGCGCATTGAGTCCCCGAGAAGGCGTCTAAGATTGCAAAATGTGTCTCCAATCATTATACTGCTATAGTTACTGCCATGTCTGGTTACAATCGGTGTCCCCAGTCAGTCTACTGCTATAGTTACTGCCATGTCTGGTTACAATCTGTGTCTCCAGCCAGGCTACCACTTTATTTACTGCCACAGTCAGACTACTGTTTTAAATCGAAGGCACCGCAGTCTTCCTGCATATGTGTTCTCCCTACCTCATCTATAAAAATCAGTGAACTCCCTATCTCCAACAAAAGTCCCATCAGTCTAGATGACTACTTACCCTAAGAAGAACTCTCAAAAGTCAAGGCTTAAACTTCTACCTTTGACATTACCGGCTGTTATTATCTTCACCCTTTATCCTGTCTGATGCGTACTAAAAGGAACGAACATACTACGTGTTGCTTGCGCTTGTATCCATTCTTTACAAGACTATATGTCCTCAGTTGAACAAATCTTTCGAATGCTGTGCTCGGCCTGACGCTTCCAAGAGTTTCCCGTGTCGAACCCGCTGTCTTTTCTCTGTTTGATTTCACGTGCAGTGGATGCTGTGCACTCATTGACTTGCTGGTAGACATGTGACCATGTACATTACCGACAAGGGATTGCATGATCGCCTACGCCATTTGAAACGACACATGATTATGATGAATTCATATTTCAAAATATTAATCACACTATTCACTAACATGTTGTTGTCTATTTCCATATTTGTAATAATGTACATAACATTAAAATAGCGTTTAAAAATACTGTAATACAGTAAATGAGGCACTGAGTGGAAATAAAAATAATCTAAATCCATATTAAGGCCAGCACGCTAGATAATTACACCTATTTATTCATATAACAGATACGGTGGTTATTTCATTTTAACAAAATATTTATAAATTGTTTTCTGTATGTTTTCTTTTCGGTAGCTCGCCGTCTATTATGCAATTAACATATCACTAACAGAGCGACTGGTCGAGTGTCTAGAACGCCGGATTCTCATTCGGGAGACCCGGGTTCGATCCCAAGGTAAGGTGTGGGATTTTTTTTTTTCTGTCGGGGGCAAAAAGAAAAATCATAACCTGCACAGTTCGCGGTGACTGCACTAGCCAGGCGGCCTTAATTACTCAGGCTCAAAGACCCCTCTAACATACACCGCAAGGTACTATATTGGCAGTAAAAATGACTAACAGTGGCAGACTGGCCATGGTGGACCACAAAGGGCCGAAAGGCCCTAACATTATGAATTGTAACTAGTGAGGCTAAAGAAATGTTATGTGCAGGCCAAATACGTCACATCAGTGACCATCATTGGGTAGAAAGTATACGGCACAGAAACTACAGCAATCTCCGCCACTTGACATTACAATACAGTTAGATATTTTATCGTAGACTGTCTTAATGCTTTCACTCTTAACTGTGAGTGTACGCGCTCAGAACTTCTGCCAGTTCATTAAGATAGGGAAGAGGTCTACATTGTGAGTCAAGACAAGTCATTGTAATTGTGAGCTCATTGCTTCAGATCTACTTACAGGTGAACGTTCCATGTACATATCAGCATGACACCATGTACATATCAACATCACACCATGTACATATCAGCATCACCCCATGTACATATCAGCATCACCCCATGTACATATCATCAACATCACACCATGTACATATCAGCATCACCCCATGTACATATCATCAACATCACACCATGTACATATCAGCATCCAACATGTGCATACCAGCATCCCACTATGTACATATCAGCATCACACCATGTACATACCAGCATCACACCATGTACACATCAGCATCACCTCATGTACATATCATCAGCACCACACCATGTACATATCAGCATCACACCATGTACATACCAGCATCACACCATGTACACATCAGCATCACCCCATGTACATATCAGCATCACCCCATGTACATATCATCAACATCACACCATGTACATATCATCAACATCACACCATGTACATATCATCAACATCACACCATGTACACATCAGCATCACACCATGTACATATCAGCATCACACCATGTACACATCAGCATCACACCATGTACATATCAACATCACACCATGTACATATCAGCATCACCCCATGTACATATCATCAACATCACACCATGTACATATCATCAACATCACACCATGTACATATCATCAACATCACACCATGTACACATCAACATCACACCATGTACATATCAGCATCACACCATGTACATATCAGCATCACACCATGTACATATCATCAACATCACACCATGTACATATCATCAACATCACACCATGTACATATCATCAACATCACACCATGTACACATCAACATCACACCATGTACATATCAGCATCACACCATGTACACATCAACATCACACCATGTACATATCAGCATCACACCATGTACATACCAGCATCACACCATGTACACATCAGCATCACACCATGTACATATCAACATCACACCATGTACATATCAGCATCACCCCATGTACATATCATCAACATCACACCATGTACATATCAGCATCCAACATGTGCATATCAACATCACACCATGTACATATCAACATCACACCATGTACATATCATCAACATCACACCATGTACATATCAACATCACACCATGTACATATCAACATCACACCATGTACATATCATCAACATCACACCATGTACATATCAGCATCCAACATGTGCATATCAACATCACACCATGTACATATCAACATCACACCATGTACATATCATCAACATCACCCCATGTACATATCATCAACATCACACCATGTACATATCAACATCACACCATGTACATATCATCAACATCACCCCATGTACATATCATCAACATCACACCATGTACACATCAGCATCACACCATGTACATATCAACATCACACCATGTACATACCAGCATCCCACTATGTACATACCAGCATCCCACTATGTACATATCAACATCACACCATGTACACATCAGCATCACACCATGTACATATCAACATCACACTATGTACATATCAGCATCACCCCATGTACATATCATCAACATCACACCATGTACACATCAGCATCACCCCATGTACATATCATCAACATCACACCATGTACATATCAGCATCCAACATGTGCATACCAGCATCCCACTATGAACATATCAACATCACACCATGTACACATCAGCATCCCACTATGTACATATCAACATCACACCATGTACACATCAGCATCCCACTATGTACATATCAACATCACACCATGTACATACCAGCATCCCACTATGTACATACCAGCATCCCACTATGTACATATCAACATCACACCATGTACACATCAGCATCACCCCATGTACATATCAACATCACACTATGTACATATCAGCATCACCCCATGTACATATCATCAACATCACACCATGTACACATCAGCATCACCCCATGTACATATCATCAACATCACACCATGTACATATCAGCATCCAACATGTGCATACCAGCATCCCACTATGCACATATCAGCATCACACCATGTACATACCAGCATCACACCATGTACACATCAGCATCACCCCATGTACATATCATCAGCACCACACCATGTACATATCAGCATCACACCATGTACATACCAGCATCACACCATGTACACATCAGCATCACCCCATGTACATATCAGCATCACACCATGTACATATCATCAACATCACACCATGTACATATCATCAACATCACACCATGTACATATCAACATCACACCATGTACACACCAGCATCCCACTATGTACATATCAGCATCACACCATGTACATACCAGCATCACAGCATGCTGTAACGGAGCGAACAGGTGAAAGGCAATCACAAGAGATGACACCAAAGCCCTGGTCAAGTGTAAATGGCTTTATTTATCCAGATGTACAATTTAGTATAACTTCATGAAAACACACCTTGACGGACCACAGGCTAAGTTAGAACTGTTTATCCTTGACGTCACCCGTAAGCTTCCCTAACAACTCCCCTTTCAATAGTGCTCACGGGTGCGACATTTCCAAAACCCTTCTCTATTTCCCACTACTTATCTCTAACAGAGATGGAGCTCTGTTATATTCCTCCTTTTCTTTAAGAAGACTTTTCTCAAAAGTCTTACCTCCCTAACCTACATATTCCCATTTAGCTTTCCCTCACTACCATCCTAACCCAATATTATTTCTCCAAACCATCTTAAACCCCATTCCTATTATTTCGAGTTCAACCTCTCTATTTGTCTCCTATAATACCCTCTTATAACACTCTCTTATAATACTCTCCTATAATACTCTCTTATAATACTCTCTTATAGCTAACTGCTACTTTCGTTGTTACTTCTTCTTCGTTTCTGAGTACACAAGGTTTCATTATAAAAAAAAACATTCATAAAGATATTTCAACTCAGGATTATGATTGTTCATAAAAAATTGTTAGTATATAGTTTGCGTCACGTAAGTTCTCATTCTCTCTCAACATCAACCACACCAGGATAGACAGAAAAGATATTGATGGGGTGCACACCCAGTTATGAAGATATAAGGAAATAGTCAGAAACCAATCACATTTACCTCCCTTGCAAACGCAAAAACTTTTCCAAATTAAAAGTTTTTCAAAAACACATCTTATGAACTTATATCTCTGTTTGTTATAAATTAAGTCGATCTGAAAATATATACTCAATATTTGTACTGCCACACGCACGACCATATTTCACCTGTCTCATGTTCCATCATGAAACCATTTACAATGCTCATTTTTCATGAACATATGTTTAATTCACGCTGCTTATCACAGCTCCTATATTTACCCCCTCCTGATAAGTATCCCCGTCTATTGGTATATTCAACCATATGCTCTGCTATTTACAGCCCCCTCAATATCCATTTTCAATGACTAGCTCCTCACATTTACCTCACTACTATATGCGTTAGTTACGTTAATGTTTTCTTCCCCAATATGGCATCCAATCCATATATATTCAATCAATGCTGACTTAATGCAGCTCCTATTTTTAACTCCCCGCGAACCCTTTTACTTGTGTAGTAACCCCATTTAAGTATGGCATATGTGTCCACAACCTCGTAGCCACTATGTAATTAACCTCCCTATCCTAAAACATTAACGCTGATTATCACAGCAGCCTTCTTACTAACACAAGGTACTCATGAACTTATTATTCATAAAGAGAATGTGTCTCTCTACTAGTCCTCAGGTAGTTTATTAACTATTTTCTGAACGAAGGGTTTTAATAAAGCCCCATGTATTGCTTTTATTCTAGACAAAACCATAATTGTTTGTGAACTAAACTTAAACTTAAACAATTTTCAACATATTTGTAAACAAGGTAATTACTATTCAACACACAAGACAATTCACTTAAATCATGAGTCAAGCAACATAAAATTACAACAGGACATCATACCCCCCCCCCCCCCAGGTTATTTTATTTTTCTTTCCCCTCATATCAAATAAAGGTAATCAAGCAATTCAAAATAATATAACATACATCCTATCCATTGTTAGTCACTTTTACGGACTAACAATAAATTATTTATCTATTTAAGAAAACTCAACAAGTCTAATCTCAAAATCAAATGTCAATAAAAATACATCTTCAAGACCAGACGAAAATTTACATCCATAATACGCAGCATATCGTATATATAAAATACACCACATCATCTCCTCAAGACCACTCAGCACAACTATCAATTAAACTATTTGCCAATAGTTTCTATAAAACATCTGTAATACACTGCTACTATATTTCATCAACTATCAATTTCCTCTTTAAAGCACAAAATTTTCATCTTGCCATCTGCAGCTTTTTCTATCAATTTATCTACCATATCTCCATTTCTTCAGTAACTCTAAATTTTTCTGTATAAGCGCTATTTCCACATCAATATCTTCATCCTCTCGTAAAGAAATATTTTCCTCCATACTACTATCTCTATTAGATTCTGAATTTTCATCCATTCCTTCTTCTTCATCTGTATGTCTATCTCTAGCAGCCGCTATTTTTTTCCTTTCTATATCCAATCTAATCTGCCTATCGTAATTTCTTAACGACCTTTCGAGTAGGGGCATGTACTCGTCGCTTGATGAATTTTCCCTGATTCTCCTCTGTCTTTTCACCTCTCTTTCTCTCTGTCTTTCTATTCTCCTTTTCACTGCTTGTCTGGTATTTTTGAATGGAGCGTTTACCTCTTCTTCCATTGATTTAACAGTATCATAACAACCATCATACGTATTCCTCTCTTCTTTCATCAACGTTTTCGGTGTTGTCTGTTCACACGTATCATCGTAAACTGGTGTTGTTATTAATTGACTTTGTACCGGATCTTTTCCAAAATCTAGGGGTATTGTAGTTCTTCTGACGAGTTGTCCATCTGAATATAAGTCGTCTGAATAATAATAATTATTATTGTCTTTCTTATCTTCATTATCTCTTCTTAAGTGCTCTACGTGTGCCCTCGCTACATGTCCTGTGATTTGGTTCTTTATAATGTATGATACAGTACCTAACCTTTCTAAAATATAATAACCTGGAATCCAATGAGCATCAAATTTGGAGTTCCTTCTATGCTTCTTATAATAAACTCTATCACCTACTTTGAATTCCTGTAATTGTGTATTTTCGTTTCTGTACCTTTTTTGTCTTTCTCTAGCTTTAATTATATTGTTCTTTAACCTTACATGCGCTTTGTGCATTTCTTGTATAATAACTTCCTGAAAATCTTCCCCCATATATTTACGTCTTGGTTTTAACAGATTGTCAATGGGTAGTATAGGCTCTCTCCCGTGCAATAAATAAAATGGTGAAAACCCTGTGCTCTTATTTTGATTTGTGCGTATTGCGCTTAGTGCAGGTCCCAGGAATAGGTCCCAGTCTTTTTCATGTTCATCGACAATCTTTGCTCTAATGTTATACAATGTTCTATGTTGTCTTTCGTTTTTAGCATTTGAAGAAGGTCTATAATACGAGGTCTTTATATGGTTTATATTCAAATCTTGTAATAACTTCTCAAATTTCTTGTTCACAAACTCTTTACCGTTATCCGTGAGTACGATCTGTGGGCAACTAAATCTTGGTATGAACTCCTGTAAAAAAATATTAATGATGGTATCTGCTGTTTTATCTGGAATCGCATAAATTTCTGGCCATAAACTATAGCAATCTACGATATGTAGTAGATATAAATTCCCCGATAGTGTTCTAGGATGAGGACCTGATATATCTAAGCTCACTTTCTGCATTGGAAATTGTGGAATATCAGTATCTTGTAAGGGACATTTGATTGTTTTCATATTTCTTAATCTACATTTTTCACACGTATCGACGTATTTACAAGCAGTTTTAAATAAGTTCGGCCAATAATATTTATTCGTGAGTGCTTTCACTAACTTATCACGACCGAGATGACCATTTCTCATCATGATACTGCCTTTTAGAATTTCACTTTCCAAATGTTTTGGAATATATTTCCTTAACTGTTCGTTTCTTTCATTCACGTAATATAACTGATCAGTCATCTTGCAAAGACTAAATAATTCTTCTTATACTTGTTCTCACCCGTTTCTTTTAATTTCTGTTTTAATTCTAGAACTTTTGGATCTAATTCTTGTTCTTCTTTCATATTAAATTGCATTAAATGTGGGTCTTCTGCTCTAGGTTCAGATTCTTGATCCGACGGTAAACTCTCAAAATCTTCTCTATTTATTATGGCAGAATCTAATATATTTACTTGCCAGTTTCGGTCGTCTATTTCCGGTTCGCCTTCGTCTTCCGTGTTTCCTGATGTCTGTGGATACGGGATTCTGGACAATAAATCTGCACATGTATTGTTCCTACCTGGTACATACTCTATTCTAGTATCGTATCCCTGCAGATTCAACGCCCATGTCTGTATTTTTCTGTTCTGCACTGGAGCTTCTAATAAAGATTTTAAAGGCATGTGGTCAGTTCTAATAATGAAATTTGCGTTATGTAGATAATAATTAAGTTTCTGAAGAGCATAGTGGATAGCGTAAGCCTCCTTCTCAATAGTCGACCATTTACGCTGAGATTTGCTAAGTTTATGTGACAAAAAATATATTGGTCTTTCATTTTTAACTCCTGGTATGCCAGATTCTTTTCCTTCATATGGTTGAACCAAACATGCTCCTATAGCATTATCTGAAGCATCTGTATACAATATTAGCTGTTTATTCAAATCTGGATGTGTCAATAGTGGCACTACTGTTAAGCTATTTTTTAAAAACTCAAACGCTTTTTGACATTCATCATCCCACTTAAATCTAGCGTATTTGCCAGTCAGGTTAGTAATAGGCTCTGCTATTTTTGAGAACCCTGGAATAAAACGACGATAGTATCCACATGTACCAATAAAAGCACGAACTTCTTTTACGTTAGTTGGAGGAGGTAGTTCTCTAATAACCTTTACCTTATCCTGATCTGGTTTAATTCCGTCTCTATTAATGATGTACCCCAAATACTTTGTTTCTGTTTTTAAAAATTCACATTTACTGAGCTTCAGTTTAACATCATGTATTCTTAACCTGTCAAATACTAATTTTACATGTTTTAGGTGATCTTGTACATCTCCTGCTGTGTAGATCAAAATGTCATCTATGTATGCCAATGCAAACTTTTGCATGCCTTCCAATACCTGATTTATTAATAACATATAGTGAGAAGGAGCCGTCTTGACCCCAAAAGGCATTCGTAAGAATTCGTAAGAACCTGCGTGTGTACAAAAAGCACTCTTCTTTTGGGCATCTGGGGACATAGGTATACACCAAAATCCTGACCTTGCATCTAATGTAGTGAAGAAGGTAGACCCATTAAGTAAGCCTAAAATATCGTCGATCACCGGCAATGGGTACGCTACATTCTTAGTGATTTTGTTCAACGCCCGATAATCGCAGCAAAATCGATGTGAACCATCAGCCTTGGTCACGATGACGATCGGAGATGACCATTCCGACTTTGATCTTGTTATTATTCCTGCTTTCAGCATGTCTTCTATTGCTTTTTCGACAATTTCCCTATTCCTTAAGGGTGTTCTATACGGTTTCAAACTAATTGGTGGGTGATCTCCAGTATCTATTTCCATCGTAACTGTTTTTGTTTTTCCCAATTCTAAGTCATTAATTGCAAAAACGTCTTGATTCTCTTTTATAAGTCGTTCTAATATTTCCTTATTTTCTGGTGGAGTTTTTAACTGTGCTAATAATTCTTGTTCTCTTGTTATTTTGTCTACTGAATGTATTTGAGATGTATGTCTTCTGAATGGATGGATCAATTCATCATTCTGCACGTTCCATTTTCTTTCGCGTCTATGTCTGTTATTAATTCTTTCCCTAGGAGTTTCTGAATAATTTATTCTCGGCATTTCTACTCTATCTGTTGCCAATATGCTATTAATATCATGTTCGACTTTGGCTATTACACATCCTCTGTACAATTTAATTTCTCTACCTGTGTTGTTAATAATCATTATTGGAAAAGTTAAGTTTTTATCTAATGTCATTATCCCCTCTGGAACCTCTAAACCAGGCTCATCAATCACCTCCCTTTGTAATTCTGTTATTCTAACTGTATGTCCTACCAAATAATACGGATTTCTTTTCACTTTCGCCTGTATCAGATTAACCGTTTGTGGTTTTAAAGTCGTAGACATTTTAACTCTAACCAGTGCTGATATGTGCATGTCTTCTTCTAAATCTACATACACGTCCTTGAATTTTAATTTGTGCAGATCAAAAAAAAAGTCTTACACCGTTTTTTATTAAGAAATCCCTACCTATAAGCATGTTCCTATTTAACTCCTTCACTACGTGAAAAAGATGTCTTACGTTGATCCCTCCTAATTTGAGATTTATTATTGTTTGCCCAACTACTTGTAAATTTTGTCCTGTAACAGAGTGAAGATTATTATGACTCCTGAATATTTTGCAATTTCTCATTATTTTGTATAGAAAACTTTCTTTTATTACACTAACCTGAGCTCCCGAATCAATTAATGTACGAATTCTATACTTCCCTATTTCTATTATACATGAACTGGGGTCCTTTTTATTTACTGAAAATTGTTTGATTTCAGCCATTTGAGAGCATTTTCTACTCGTCCTGCTATA
This sequence comes from Cepaea nemoralis, assembly GCA_014155875.1. Classification (NCBI taxonomy): domain Eukaryota; kingdom Metazoa; phylum Mollusca; class Gastropoda; order Stylommatophora; family Helicidae; genus Cepaea; species Cepaea nemoralis. Next base: position 12,156 of record JACEFZ010012138.1, read on the forward strand.
CCTGTTATTAAAATATTCCTTAAATCTTGGGACCCTATTATCTTCCCTCCTACCGCAGGTCCTATTCAGTAAGTGGGACGCCAGTTTTCCTGCGTTCTTGGACTTGTAAAACTTCTGTGTCTATCTTCAAAATTCCTATTTAATCTGTTATTGACATTTCTATTTTGTGTATTCGACTGGACACGCCTGTTACCACAGAAGCGAAAAATGTGTCCACGTTGGCCACAACCCCAACAGACTATATTTGTGTTATTTGTGTTACCTACCGTCTCACTTATAGGATTTCTCATTTGTCTTCTTCTATCATAAGCATTTTCGTTACCTCTTTGTAACGTCTGTATTCCTCCTCTCCTATTCCATCCGAACCTTGTTTGTCCTATCTCCATAGGTTCTTCAATCCTCTCTTCCCGACTAGTTCCTATTTCTCGTCCTACTCTCAGTCTAAATCTTCGTCTCAAATTCTCCTCCTGTACAGCTATATCTACAGCTTGTGATAATCTCTCAGGGTTTTCTCTCATTAATTTAAATTTCAGTCCATCCGACTTTATACCATCTACAAAAATCCCGACCAACATCCGTTCTACTTCCTCCCCTCGTACGTTCTGTCCCAGGAATGCTTCTTCGGCCAGGTTAATCAACCTATCACTAAATAATTGTACAGTTTCTCCAGTGTTTTGCTTGGATTGTCTTAACACTGAAAACGCATGTTGGGGGTCCGTGATTTCAGCGTACTTATGGGCTAAATCATCCTTGAACTGCTCCCATGTCTCATCCACCCTAGCTTCTAATTTTCTTCGGATATGATCAGAAACCGGTTCTGTCGTGGCCTGATAAGCAATTTTCATTTTTTCTTCATCTGTTGCTGCCACCAAATATGCATGCTTCTCTATTGAAGTTATCCACTTCTTAAAATCTTTCGCCTGTCCACTAAACTTAACAATTTCAGCTGCCATTCCTTGTTGTTTCATGACTGTGTTGAGTCTACCTATCGCCGTGCCTACTCCAGTCAAAACTTGTGCTAATGAACCCTGTTCTTCTGCCATGCTGAACTTATGCTGAAATATTTCACTATACACTTATATAAGCAAAAAAACAATCAATAGACATTAATAAGTGTACTATAGGCACATTTAAATTAACTAAAGGACGTAATCCATAATTTTTCTTCTTAAAAAAATTGTTCAGATTAATCAATAAATTTTCTATCTAACACAAAATGTCATTTGAATTACCGTTCTCTGTTGAAATATTTTTTCCACTGGTCCAATCGAAAAGCAACTCCCAATATCCTCGACGTGTATGCTCAACAATTGTAGGCATTCGCAGACCAAAGAACGAGTATGTCGTTTTCTTGATTCTATCATGTTGAAAAGAAAAAGCCTCCGGATTCCTCTCTTCTCAGATTGTCGACACTCTCAAATTTGTGGCTTCTTTTCACCCGATGGAGGGGCACATCTAGACGAGTTCACCCGGTAAAAAAATGGCACTTCTAGACGACTTGAAGCTTAAGAGAAATGAAGCAAGACGGCAACCCAGTTTGTCCTGCCGCTTCCGAGGGTTCCAGATCGACATGATCGCTTGTTTTGCCCATCATATTGATAATCGCCAAAGTTCAAAACGTTTAAGATTAAGCTCCCGACTGAAGTAAATTTTCGTCAGGTGTTTTCTCGTAATTTGAGCTGAGGATCCAAACGATTTTTGGTTTGATTCAATAAAGAGGAACTTCTCTTCAGGCAATCGAAGTCAGGTTCAATAATCAGGCTTCTGATCTTCCCTCAGGCAATCAAGGTCATATGCTGGTTCAATGATAACGGCTCATGTATAACGAGATCTCCAGCATCTTGACTCTCAAGGCAACGGTCTGGTTATTCCAGGAATACGATGGCAATCATTATTCTGACAATTGTCTTATAATTCCGGTATGTATGGCGGACCCAAAAAACAACAGCCAGTTCATAGCAGTATTTGATCAGAGACGCCTTGATGATACTGTATAGCGAAGATTTTATCAGAGACGCCTTGATAGCACTATGTAGCGAAGATTTGATCGGAGACGCCCTGTTAAATTGCTCCGCAAACGACAATTTCAGCTGCCATTATGCCATGATATTGAAAAAATGAAGAAACAGCCATCTTGCCATCTTTCTGTTCGTAGAGACAAACTTATACTCCGCGACATCCCATCCTGGTCCTCGGCAACATTTTCACTCCTGTAACGGAGCGAACAGGTGAAAGGCAATCACAAGAGATGACACCAAAGCCCTGGACAAGTGTAAACTGGCTTTTATTATCCAGATGTACAAATTAGTATAACTTCATGAAAACACACCTTGACGGACCACAGGCTAAGTTAGAACTGTTTATCCTTGGCATCACCCGTAAGCTTCCCTAACAACTCCCCTTTCAATAGTGCTCACGGGTGCGACATTTCCCAAACCCTTCTCTATTTCCCACTACTTATCTCTAACAGAGATGGAGCTCTGTTATACATGCACATATTAGCATCACACCATGTACACACCAGCATCACACCATGAACACATCAGAATCACTCCATGTGCACATCAGCATCACACCATGTAATATCAGCATCACACCATGTACATATCAGCATCACGCCATGTATACAACAGCATCACACCATGTACACATCAGCATCACACCATGTACACATCAGCATCACACCATGTACACATCAGCACCACACCATGTACACATCAGCATCACACCATGTACATATCAGCATCACATCATCTACACATCAGCATCACACCATGTACACATCAGCATCACACCATGAACACATCAGAATCACTCCATGTGCACATCAGCATCACACCATGTAATATCAGCATCACACCATGTACATATCAGCATCACGCCATGTATACAACAGCATCACACCATGTACACATCAGCATCACACCATGTACACATCAGCATCACACCATGTACACATCAGCACCACACCATGTACACATCAGCATCACACCATGTACATATCAGCATCACATCATCTACACATCAGCACCACACCATGTACACATCAGCATCACACCATGTACATATCAGCATCACATCATCTACACATCAGCATCACACCATGTACACATCAGCACCAAACCATGTACACATCAGCATCACACCATGTACATATCAGCATCACACCATCTACACATCAGCATCACACCATGTACACATCAGCGTCACACCATGTACACATCAGCATCACACCATTTACACATCAGCATCACACCATGTACACATTAGCATCACACCATGTACACATCAGCATCACACAATGTACACATCAGCATCACACTATGAACATATCAGCATCACACTATATATTTTCGGCATCACACCACATAATATCGGCATCACACTATGTACATGTCAGCATCACACCATATAATATCGGCATCACACTATGTACATATCAGCATCACACCATATAATATCGGCATCACACTATGTACATATCAGCATCACATCATATAATATCGGCATCACACTATGTACATATCAGCATCACACCATATAATATCGGCATCACACTATGTACATATCAGCATCACACCATATAATATCGGCATCACACTATGTACATATCAGCATCACATCATATAATATCGGCATCACACCATATAATATTGGCATCACACTATGTACATATCAGCATCACACCATATAATATCAGCATCACACCATATAATATCGGCATCACACTATGTACATATCAGCATCACATCATATAATATCGGCATCACACTATGTACATATCAGCATCACACCATATAATATCAGCATCACACCATATAATATCGGCATCACACTATGTACATATCAGCATCACACCATTTACACATCAGCATCCCACCATGTACATATCAGCATCACACCATGTACATATCAGCATCACACCATTTACACATCAGCACCACACCATATACTATCGGCATCACACTATGTACATATAAGCATCACACCATGTATATATCAGCATCACACCATGTACACATCAGCATCACACCATGTACACATCAGCATCACACCATGTACACATCAGCATCACACCATGTACACATCGGCATCACACCATGTACACATCAGCATCACACCATGTATACATCGGCAGCACACCATGTACATATCAGCATCACACCATGTACACATCAGCATCACACCATGTACACATCAGCATCACACCATGTATACATCAGCATCACACCATGTACACATCAGCATCACACCATGTACACATCGACATCACACCATGTACACATCGGCATCACACCATGTACACATCAGCATCACACCATGTACACATCAGCATCACACCATGTACACATCGGCATCACACCATGTACACATCAGCATCACATCATGTACACATCAGCATCACACCATGTACACATCAGCATCACACAAATATACATAACAGTGCCTAAACATTCTATTCTAAAACATTCTAACATTGTATCTAACATTGTATCTTCTAACATTGTATTCTAAAAGCGCCGCGTAATGTTAGCCATGCTCTGTTAACTCAGAGCTAGGTCCGACTCTGACTCTAGCTCTCGTTCAAATGATTTAAACGTGACGTTTTGTCCTTGCATAAAACGTCTAAACTGCTTTTCACGCGTTTGTGACCAGTGTCTTGATATGTCACTTCGCACGGTCTCCTCCTGTTGTCATGCCATGTTCCAGACCTGAATCAACTGGACAATGGTAAGTAGAATGGAGTTGAGTGGAGTGGAGTTGAGTGCAGTGGAATGGAGTAGAGTGGAGTTGAGTGGAGTGGAGTGGAGTGGAGTTGAGTGGAGTGGAATTGAGTGAAGTTGAGTGGAGTTGAGTGGAGTGGGGTGGAGTGGAGTGGTTTGCAGTAGAGTTGAGTGGAGTGGAGTGGAGTTGAGTGGAGTGCAATGGAGTGCAGTGCAGTGCAGTTGAGTTGAGTGGAGTGGAGTGGAGTGGAGATAAGTGCAGTGGAGTTGAGTGGATTGGAAATGAGTGGAGTGGAAATGAGTTGAGTGGAGTGGAGGGGAGTGGAGTTGAGTGAAGTGGAGTTTAGTGGAGTGGAGTTAAGTGGAGTTGAGTTGAGTGGAGTGGAGTAGAGAGGAGTGGACTGGAGTGCAGTGGAGTTGAGTGGAGTGGAGTGGAGTTGAACTTAGTTTAGTTGACGAGAGTCTAGTGAGCTGAATGAAGTTGAAGAGAGTTGAGTGGAGTTGGGTTAAGTTGAGTTAAGTACCGACATCACATCACTAAGGGACATTCCCACACGCGTTCCGTCTTCATCTTCAACAACCAGAGCAGAGTCCGCTAATCTGGTAATGCCATGAACGATGCATGCACTCGTCGTCCTGCTAAGTGAGGGAAAGAATGGTCACCCATTCCTTCATTCAGACCATACACGCAAACACACACACACTCACACAGGCAGGCAGGCATGCAGGCAGGCAGGCAGGCAGGCAGGCAGGCAGACAGGCAGGCAGGCATGCATATGCATGCATGCATGCATGCATACATACACACACACACACACCTACCTACCTACCTACCTACCTACCTACCTACTTACCTACCTACCTACCTACCTACCTATCTACCTACATACATACATACATACATACATACATACATACATACATACATACATACATACATACATACATACATACATACATACATACATACATACATACATACATACATACATACATACATACATACATACATACATACATACATACATACATACATACATACATACATACATACATACATACATACATACATACATACATACATACATACATACATACATACATACATACATACATACATACATACATACATACATACATACATACATACATACATACATACATACATACATACATACATACATACATACATACATACATACATACATACATACATACATACATACATACATACATACATACATACATACATACATACATACATACATACATACATACATACATACATACATACATACATACATACATACATACATACATACATACATACATACATACATACATACATACATACATACATACATACATACATACATACATACATACATACATACATACATACATACATACATACATACATACATACATACATACATACATACATACATACATACATACATACATACATACATACATACATACATACATACATACATACATACATACATACATACATACATACATACATACATACATACATACATACATACATACATACATACATACATACATACATACATACATACATACATACATACATACATACATACATACATACATACATACATACATACATACATACATACATACATACATACATACATACATACATACATACATACATACATACATACATACATACATACATACATACATACATACATACATACATACATACATACATACATACATACATACATACATACATACATACATACATACATACATACATACATACATACATACATACATACATACATACATACATACATACATACATACATACATACATACATACATACATACATACATACATACATACACACACAGTAGTAGATAGCTAACGACATAGAAAGACATATCGTTGCAAGGAGCTATAGAGAGTTAGTTATATGGGCTAAAAAGAGAGACATAGTGAGACATACAGATACATGGGGCTATAGAGAGTAATTTATATGGATTAGACAGACAGACAGACAGACAGACAGACAGACAGACAGACAGACAGACAGACAGACAGACAGACAGACAGACAGACAGACAGACAGACAGACAGAGAGGGAGAACGAAGGACCGATCGAATGAACGGACTTTATTTTCAAAGGGTAACAAATTGGGCACGCAGGCTCGTCTTACATTCGGCCCTTCCAATCACTCATCTTTCGTTCATCGATAGTGCATAATACAGTCACATAGGGACAAAAATTGTCAAAAGAATGTTGTAAACATAAACAATGCATAGTACCATATAATGAGAAACAACCCCCACCCACTCACCCATCTCCCATCCACCCACACACTCCCGCACACACACACCCAGGTACACATGCATCCTCCCATCCATCCATCCATGCCACACCCACACAGACCCCCCACCTTCACACATCTCTCTACCCGCACACACATCCTAAAACCACCAACGCTCACCCACCCACATATCCTCCACCACCCACCCGCACACCTCAACCATCCAACCAAACACACATCCCCCAACCACACATCCCCCATCCACACATATCCCCGCCAACCCACCAACGCACACGCACACATCCCCCACCCATTCCCCACTGACAAACTGCTTTTCACGCTTTTGTGACCAATGTCTTGATAGGTCACTTCGCATGGTCTCCTCCTGTTGTCATGCCATGTTCCAGACCTGAATCAACTGGACAATGGCAAGCAGAATGGAGTTGAGTGGAGTGGGATTGAGTGGAGTGGAGTTGAGTAGAGTGGAATGGAATGGAGTGGGGTTGAGTGGAGTGGAGTGGAATGGAGTTGAGTAGAGTGGAATTAAGTGGAGTGGGGTTGAGTAGAGTGGAATGGAGTGGAGTGGGGTTGAGTAGAGTGGAATGGAGTGGAGTGGGGTTGAGTGGAGTGGAGTTGAGTGCAGTGGAGTGGAGTTGAGTAGAGTGGAGTGGAGTTGAGTGGAGTTGAGTTGAGTGGAGTAGAGTGGAGTTGAGTGTAGTGGAGTGCAGTAGAGTTGAGTGGAGTTGAGTGAAGTGGAGTTGAGTTGAGTGGAGTGGAGTGGAGTGGAGTCAAGTCGAGTTGAACTGAGTTTAGTTGACGAGAGTCGAGTCGAGCTGAATGGAGTTGAAGAGAGTTGAGTGGAGTTGTGTTAAGTTGAGTCAAGTACCGACATCACATCACTTCGGGACATTGCCACACGCGTTCCGTCCTCATCTTCAACAACCAGCGCAGAGTCCGCTCCTCTGGTAATGCCTTGAACGATGCGTGCTCTCGTCGTCCTGCTAAGTGAGGGAAAGAATGGTCACCGATTCCTTCGTGCATTCAGACCACACACACACACACACACACACACACACACACACACACACACTCAGACAGACAGACAGACAGACAGACAGACATACAGACAGACAGACAAACAGACAGATATCACACACACACACACACACACACACACACACACAAGTAGAGAGCTAACGACATAGAGAGACATATCGTTACATGGAGCTATAGAGAGTTAGTTATATGGGCTAAAACGAGAGACATAGTGAGACATACAGATACATGGGGCTATAGAGAGTAATTTATATGGATTAGACAGCCAACGACAGACAGACACAGACAGACAGACAGACAGACAGACAGACAGACAGACAGACAGACAGACAGACAGACAGACAGACAGGCAGGCAGGCAGGCAGGCAGGCAGAAGGAAGGAGCGATCGAATGAACGGACTTTATTTTCAAAGGGTAAGAAATTGGGCACGCAGGCTCGTCTTACATTCGGCCCATCCAATCACTCATCTTTCGTTCATTAATAGTGCATAATACAGTCACATAGGGACAACAATTGTCAAAAGAATGTTGTAAACACAAACAATGCATAGTACCATATAATGAGACACATCCCCCACCCACTCACCCATCCCCATCCACTCACACACTCCCGCACACACACCCCCAGGTTCACATGCATCCTCCCACCCATCCACCCATGCCACACCCACACAGATCCCCCACCTTCACACATCTCCCTACCCACACACACATCCTAAAACTACCGACACGCACCCTTCCACATATCATCCACCACCCACCTACACATCCCAAACCACCCAACCAAACACACATCCCCCAACCACACATATCCCCGCCAACCCATCCAAACATCCCGAACTCATCCATCCACTCACGTACTCATCCTTCAACCACTCACACCCACACATCCCCCGACCACCCATCAACACATATATCTACCATCTACCCACCCACACTCACACCCCCAAATTCCCATCCAAACACACATCCCCCAACCTCACATACATCTTTAACCCATCCGCACAGCCCACATCCAATCACACCTCCCCACCCACCCACACACCACTTACCCACACTCATCTCCCCTCCCACACAATACCCTACTCATATACACATTCCCCACTAACACACACGTCCCCCCACACACATCCCCCATTCACATCCCCACCCACACATCCCTCACCCAGAGAGAGAGAGAGAGAGAGGAGAGAGAGAGAGAGAGAGAGAGAGAGAGAGAGATAAAGTTACATGGCGCTTGTCAAGATCTCACATCCGAGGTTGCGACGCGTTGTCTGTACCAACGCCAGACAACATAACAACACGCAACCCTGAGTGATGTTAAACACGGCAGAGAGAACGCGGCGTCTTCGACGACGCCCGGATAAGCAGCCAAGCACAGCAATTGAGCGAAGCTTAAACGACCGCTGGTCAGCAGTACACCCCGTGAACCGTGCAGGGGTCACACTAGCTGACGTGAGCGCCGACTGGCGTGTAGCGTGTAGAACGACAGAACTGGCAGACGGGTTTAGGTGTTTGAATGGACAGGTCGCATGGGTATGCGAGGAGTGTTTTAATCTGCATTGAGAGCTAGCCTGTACGACAGTGGGAGACTGGTTCGAACGCTTGAATAGTTTGACTTGTAAGTGAGATGTTTATTGCTTGCATGTATTATTATGTATTGTAGTGATATTGTTCATGCCGTAATGATTGCTATGAATTGTCAGTGCGCGATGTTTGTGCGATAATAAATGCAGCGCGTAAATAAAGCTTGTGAATAATACTTTCGGATATTCACTTCGTGTGATTTGATAGTTTGATATTCCTTCACACTTGCCAGAAAACGAGCTACTTATCTTGCTCTACGCAAGACTCTGACAAGTGCGAACGTAGTGGCTTTCGTCCGGGTTTTGAACTAAATGCGAACTTTTAAATTTTTTTGTCCGAGTTTGAAGCCAATGTGAACATGCCGATAGAAGTGCGCAAGTCATAGATTAAGGTAAAGTAACGATTAAATAGAGTTGATTTAATTAAATTATAAGTGTGAAGAATTATTTGAAGCCACCGAAGGTATACAAGTCTTAGT